>JBCJKE010158698.1:0-13723 GCA_039654525.1 Melibe bucephala
TATGACAGCAATGATCGGCTGATAGGCGACTAGCCTGACTACAGCTGTACAGTAAAAGTAAAAGTAAAAGTAAAGTAGAAACTGAAACCAGTTAAAAACAGAGTCTTAGGGACTTTATAAATGGACTTAGTAGGGACTTTATAAATTTTGGTTTTTTATAGTTTGGTTTGGTTTAAGAATAGGCCTAGATCTAGTACCTAAAAGACAACACCTGGCAAGTGCACGAAGAGAGAGAAAAAATACCAATTAATTGGATCTATATCTGAGGTGATGCAATGAATCTGAAATAGAAAGTAGTAGGCTACTCTAGAATCTAATACCCATTGCAGCACAAGAATAGAATACTAAAACATGATTCAATTTTTTTAAAGAATTTAAGGTCTTTCATCTAGATCTAGATGATTTTAGATTCTATTCCTATCCCTGTATAAAAAGCAAAACAAAACAACAAACAAACAAAAAGTAAAAGAGGTAGCCATCCTATTCTAATTCTAAGTCTACATATCATGCATTTGAGCACGAACATACACCTACTTTTCCCCCAATCAAAAGCGAAAAAATATGTAACAACAGTCATTTAAAACAGAACTTTCCCTGGTCCTTATACTATTAAATAAAGAGGGAATCTAGATCTAGATCTAGATCTAGATCTAAAAGTTCATTTTGTAGTTTACCTTTTTTTCCTAACTTGAAAAACCCTGGTCGAGCCGGGCCTCGTGAACACAACTTGATCTCCCTCTTGGACAAGGCCTAGATCTACATTTGAAGCCATGATGAGGGCAACTTTTTGTTTTTTTTTAGACTTGAATCCTCCCTAAACTTCCAGATCTATCTTTGTGTGAGTCAACATTCGAAGTATATTCCAGTTTGAAAAATTAGGGCGTATTATTGTTTATTAATCACAATTTAGCATTCTAAATTCTACCAGTGTGGTGTAAGAGTACTGTTGTAGGCTAAGCTAAGCTAGGCAGACAAGATAAAAGAGGTTTATTCCAGCTTACGTCTTTCGGCACCTTTACAAGTTAAAGAGTTTGATGTTCAAGAATAAACAACTGCGTGAACTGCAAATAATAAACTGTTAGGATTCAGCTCGCGTTGCTAGATGTCAACATAATGAAAAATGGCCTCCAAACCCTCTGAGATCAACATTGATACGTCAAGGGCTAAACCACTTGGTCAATTTTGCGCTGTCTGTCAGTCTGTGCAAAACTTGAAAAGATGTAGTCGGTGCAAGTCCATATTTTATTGTTGTGTTGATCATCAAAAGGCGGACTGGTCACATCATAAGAAAGTTTGTACAAGAAGAAACAGAGATGATGAATCCAGTAGTGAATGCAAATCTAGTGACTGTGATGGTCGAAGTGGAAGTAACTGTCAAGAATTGCAGTGTAGATTATCTAAATCTGAGTCTACATCTATGAGTTCTTCAGGGATATCTGGATTACGATCATCGCTGATTCATGAGACAGTTAGTCGGAGAGATGAAGAAGAAAAAGAAATTCAATCTGAAATTGAATCTATTTTAGATTTCCGGTGTCTCAACACCCATGACACTGCCAATATCAACATCGAATCACTTGAATCAGACCCAAAAGAGTGCAAAGAAATATTTGCTGAATTAAATGATTCAGATGTTCACAGCTATATGGGCCCATCAGATGACTTTGTTTTATGTGAACAAACTGATGTTTGTAATGATTCAAACCAACATTTTGAGTTTCAAGAAGTTGAAAATGGTACAGAGCCACTTCCTGAAATTTTGAATTCCCCTAATCTTCCTTCAACCGGAAATCATTCAGAGTTGGGAGAAGTCATTGATAATGAAAGAGATAACATAACCAGTGCAGTATTGTCAGAAGAGTTGTTACAGAACTCCACTGATTCACAACAAGCAATTAATGAGAATGATGTTGCATGTGGCGCTACGAGTGAAACAGAAACCCTGACTACAAGTGAAACAGAAGCCCCATTGGATTCTCGACCACTGCGAAAACTCAAATTTCCAAAACCAACTTCATATGATCATGAAGAACTTGCTGAATTTATAAGCTTAAGACTTATAAATCTAGGATATTGTATCCTAGATGATTTATTTGAAGATGATCACATTGCTCGAATTCAAACTGAGCTCAGCCATTCAGATGCCAATCCTTATAACAATCACAATGGACAAACAGATGCTGCTACAAGGAAAGATCACTTGAATGAGTCTGCAGAATCCAACCCTAATGTCAGCCAGAATAGAACAAGATGGATTGAGGATGATGAAGAGGGAATGAGTTTCACTTCAAAAGCCATATTTGTCTTAGACTCTATCATGAACATCATTAATCCATCTCTCAGAAAAAAAAGCCGTATTAATGGAAGAACAAAGGTAATGTAAGTTAAAATTTTCTCCAGATATGCATATCAGTAGGTTATGAAAATGATGTACAGTATATATATAATATATATATATATATATATGTATGTATTTATGTATATGCCTACTAAGTCTATGGAAATTAGAATGTCGAAAATCACCAGGACATGTGTTGCGAAGGAAGGTAACCAGGATAATGAGACTAAAGTTTTGCTTTTGAGGTTTAACATTTTGTTGTATTTCCAATTCTCTATTTGATAAATACTCTTTCATTTTATTCATATCCATCAAACCATGCATTGAATGGTTTTTATTGTTAAGAAAATTGACCCTTCACAATCTGCACCATCAAACCATGCATTGAATGGTTTTTATTGTTAAGAAAATTGACCCTTCACAATCTGCATTATAAGAAATTTGTCTGTTAGCTCAACATGTATTATAAATTTGAGATGTAAAACATGATTTTTCATTGTTTTATATAAACAATCTAAATAGATCTATTGCTCTTTATTTGTTTGTTTTTTAGATTTTGTAGTGCTTTTTAAATCATTGATAGATTTTTTAACAAAGACTCTGGTTTCAGGTCATGGTTTCATGTGACCCAGGCAATGGAAGCTTTCATAGACGCCAAATTGATAACCCTAATAAAGATGGAAGACGGATCACATGTGTACTTTATCTTGACAAGGATTGGGATCTCATGGTAGGTTTCACATTACTGAAAAATAAAATCAACAAAAACCAATAAGGTTATTGCTGGGTATCTCTTTATGTTTCAATATTTCATTAACTCTACCTTCTTTAATGAATGATAGTGGACCTCTTAACACTACAAACACACACACACACAGACACACACACACACACACACTCACTCATATATGTGTGTGTGTGTATGTGTGTGTGTGTGTGTGTATGTGTTTGTATGTTATCTCTCAGAAGTTCTACAAAAAAAAACAACAACATTGTAAACATCAATGTTTGGTTTTTTTTTCTTCTTTGTA
This sequence comes from Melibe bucephala, assembly GCA_039654525.1. Taxonomy (NCBI): domain Eukaryota; kingdom Metazoa; phylum Mollusca; class Gastropoda; order Nudibranchia; family Dendronotidae; genus Melibe; species Melibe bucephala. The sequence continues at coordinate 3,370 of JBCJKE010158698.1, forward strand.
TTTTATCATAAATATTTCTTCTTTCTTTCGTTCTTTCTTTTTTTTTTTTTTATCTTTTTTTTATTGTTAGGTTTGGGTAAAGTTATTTTTAGATGTATTGTTATTGTACAATCCCCGAGCATTTAGTGTTAGGGGATCATATTTTGAAGCCATTTATAACTTAAGAGTAATAAGAGTTCGTTCTCGGGCCTTTTTGTTTTCCAACGTAGCAGGTGCACTGCCTACTTTTTAACTATGTGTATGTGATCTGATCAAATGTTAAAACTTGTCTTGTCTAAATACAGGAAAAAAAGGACTTCCACTCCAAAGTACAACCCACTGGCTACCTCACCACTTCTGATAGAGTCATTGAACACCTATGATTTACTAATATCACTCACACACTAATATTTCTATTGGAACCAATGCTGCTAAAGATGTAGTAATGTGTACTTAGATCTAATTAACTAATGTACATGCACAGTACATCTAGGCCTACTCACATTGCCACTAGAACACTAGTGATGGGAATTATGGTTCACGTAACAATCCTCTGCTGCAGTTGCACAACTGCCACCCAGGCACTTAAGATAAATTTAATTGTACTCGACGACATTTAATTTTACTCAACAACATAACATACGATTCCAAACATCAGACACTTTCACCTAGATTCACATATATAGATACCCCATAATCGTATTCAGAAACATTCTCATTCTCCCAGTACATGCGTATTAACTCTAACACCAGGAGCTTTGTGAAACTGGCCATTTTCCTCCAATAGCCTATCTTTTCAAAGTCGAATTATGTGGATACAGTCCCCTAATGCCAAGCGCAGCGAGGGTGCCAAGCACTAGGGGGTCGTATGGTCCCCTAACGCCAAGCACTAGTGGGGCGTACGATCCCCTAAAAACAGCCATTTTTTTTTTATACATATCCTAAATTTTACAAACATATCTTCTTTTTTTCTTTACTTTCTCACTACAACTAGTTAAATGATCAAAGAGATTTTAGAAAGTCTATACCCAAATATACATATTTCATGACTTCACTCTCTCAGCTTCAATCAAAGAAAATGCAGTATATGCTAAAATCTGCAGGATAACATTTTTACTTTGATCGAAAAATTATCTGGTAAACAAATCTGTAGGTCAATAATCAAATAATACTTATAGCATGTATAAAGATTATTATGATCCTACCACCACTAAAATAATTTTGTCCCATAGACCCAACACTCCTCCTAAGAAATATTCTTGTAAAAGATAAAGCAAGGAAATGGATTTACATACTATAAATACTTGCATATTGCTTGTTGTAGGCAGATGGTGGACTGCTGCGGATAATTCGTCCACACCTTGATAAACCTATTGACATTCCTCCAAAGGCAAATCGCCTTGTCTTCTACTGGTCTGATAAAAGAAATCCTTATGAAGTGCATCCTGTTTATCGTAGAAGGTAAAAAATGTAAATATTTTTGGGATTCTTGATAACGATGTACTCCCACTTTTTTATCAACCGACCTCTAGAAATACACAATAGTTAAATAATAAATGTGTATATGTGTGTGTGTGTGTTTGTGTGTGTGTTTGTGTATAATAAGTAATGGTTATGATCTGTTCCTATTTGGGGGGAGGGGGGTTCAAAAATCTTATTAATATATTAATAGTGTCCAGTCCTTGTAGAATGTCAAGGCATATTTAGAAATTTTACTTATCTTATTCTTAACAGTTTACAAAACCAATGGATCAATGAAATTCAATAAAATATCTTTAGCTTTCACGTGTGAGGCTTTTTTATATATATATATACTTTAAATGATCTATTAAATAGTTTCTTGCAGACAGCTGTTTAAAAACAATTTTTATACTTTAAAATATAATTGATTAATTTAACACATCTTTAAAAGGCATACAAAATTTGAAGAGCAGATTGTTATTGCCATGAATATTTGTATGCATCAAAATGTTAAAATGATTTTTTTTTCAGGTTTACTTTGACAGTGTGGTATTTTGATCAAAAAGAAAAGGAAGATGCAAAATTAGAAGAGCTCAAGATGGGTAATTGTTTTTCTTATAAGCTTTTTCAGAAGAGATAACTTTACTAAATGAACTGTTATTTTTAGAGGAGATGAAAACTTAGGACAAAAGCATGATTGTCATATAATTAACAACACTGAGAAAATTCAAAAATGAAGCTAAAAATATGTGACCAGAAAACTTTTTTTTTTTTTTTCTTTTTTTTTTTTTTTTTTTTTTTTTTTTTTTGTAATTGTCATTCAAAGATTTAGACAAACCAAACAAAAAGAAAGTTTGTATTCTAAGACCGACCAATTATGGGACAACAAAATTTTGCCTCATGAGGTGGTATGAGCAAGAAAATGTAGGAGCATTTAGAACCAAAGATACGACTGTGAACATCGCCTCACCACATGCAACAAATGCCTGATTAAAGGTATTCGAGAGAATGAGGGGAGACACAAGGTAAAGATGAACATAAGTACAGTCTTCTCCACATAGAGAGGTCCATACCTTGCGAAATAGGGGATGGTGGGATGGAGTCTCAAAGTCTGCTATACAATTACGCTATTTCCAATAATGCGGTGGAACCATACTATGAAAGTGTGAACATCTGGTCCAGCTCAAAGGATGAGACTGATTCAGATTCATGCCTCAAAAAGAAGAAAAATTAGGCACATTGATATTGAACTTTTACTTCTAGTTGTGCGATTTGTGCGAGTTTTGTTTTTTCTAAAATTTATTTTGGGTTGGGTTTTTTTCTTAATTTGAGCATGTGAAGGCTAAAGTCAGTCAATGTTTTTTTGCTATTCACTGAAGTAAAAACATGTCATTATTTTAATAAATGTATACTCTTTAATGTTGTAAATTTTCTCATAAAGTAGGATCTGTGTAATTGTGGTCTATTGATGGCAATTTTCAAACTGCCCTCTATACAATACAACATGAATTTCATCTCTTGAATTTAGACTTATTTAACATACATACAAGCCTACATGTCAGAGCAAGATCATTTTAAGTATAGATTAGTAGTTTAAAAAAAAAATAAAAAATTCCTATCATTGTGATAACTTACAACTAAAAATGAATAATATACTATCTTTTCAATATTTTCAACCCAATTCTAGAGGCAGAAATAATTACAGCTAAAATTGATGAACTTGAAGAGAAGAGAATACAAATGGAAGAGGTAGGTAGTTAATATATATTTAATATCTTTGAACAAACTCTAATGGGTCTACTCATAAGTCATAGTTTTGCTTGTTCCATCACTGACTTTATGCTGGGTAGACATTAAAATGTCCACAAATATATATTTTGCTGATTTGAATTAAATTGAATGCACAGACATTTCTTTAAAGGATGCAGCCTATAGTTGTTGGATGTGAGTCATGGTAAAAAGATTTGTATTTTTTATTTATTTTCATTTTTATTCTATGGCCTTGTGCTGTTGCAAGCATACTTTTCAGGATATTGTCTCAAATTAAAAAAAAATATATTAAGTTTTCCTGTTGGGAAAAGGAAAGTAACTATGAGCTTAAATTTTAGGAATAAAAGAATGTAAGGTTTGTTTGCTTCCCATGTCCCTTGATAACGTTATGTCATCTACTTCGCAGGCTACCATACGTCAAGAAATTGAGAATAAAGCTATAGCTGCTGTGAGGTCTTTGAGTGAAGAGGAACTACAGGTAAGTTACAATATGATATACATATATATATATGATATATTCAATTGTATGAATATCATATTATACTGTATATAATTATTCATGTACTATACTAGAAAAAAGCATTTTCTTACATGCTCATCATGACACATATTTTATACATGGATGAATATTTACAATGTTAATGAAGATATCTGTCAACAAATGTCTACTAAGGGCGGGGGGAAGTGTTATATTGTCTTAGTCTTATACGTAATATCTATCTTATTCTTTGGACTAGAAGTTTGTTGAATTCTTCCCTTTGTTTATACCATACTCTCCTTGGAGAATTAAGATCTAATGTGTCTGATCTTATTTCTTGAAACTCTAGAAGGGCAAAAGAGGACATGGCAAAGTTGACAGTTATGTTTTGTATCATTTTATTCCCCAATTGTATGACATTATGGCCATGTTGAACTTTGCAGATTGATCATATCTCAATCAGCTGCAAAAAATAAGCTGATCACAAAGTTAGGCCTTGATTTTCAAGTTCAAGAAGTTTGATAAAAACAATGTTTAACTAGATAGTAATTTAGGTTAATGGTTAATAGTTTGATTTTTTGACAGTAAAAATCTTCTCCCTCATTTTCTGAATCATGTTTATGACATTTATTCCTCATCAGGCTCTCTCTGTGCTGGTTTACAATCACCCGCAACCACGGCAAGCGATGACGGCCATTGGAATAGCACCTAGCATTCAGGAGGCCCTCATTCGGTACCTGGGAAATCTCTAATCAGGACGGAAATTGGCACACTTTTGTGAAAGTCTCTTTCATGTGTTTTTAAGTTTATCTATGCAAAACTTTTAATGATAATGCATAACATCAGAATACAACAATCAAAGAAAATTTTCAGCCGTTGTCTTGAAAATGACTTAACATTCCTTTTTTTTTTTTTTTTACTTATTTCATAATAGGGAGGAAAATGTTTGTTAAAGTGAATGACAATTTTATCTTCTCTGTTTGTTACACTCTCAAGATAAGAATATCACGCTCAAACATGCACTTATATTTACATTATTTCTCTGTGTACTGAGAATCCAACTGGTTATCTTTCAAATTTATTTACTGATATTTTTAATAGCGTAATAAAAAGTATTAAGGAATGGTTGATGATGAAAATAACACATTTTTATTGATTTATTATATCCTCGTTTAACATAAGTTTATTGTCTTATCAATTTTTAAACATCTTTTTTCATTTTTGTATAAGAAAGGAACATTTACAATGTATTACAAAACATTGTTTATGTCATTCAACATGTATGGATTAAACAACAGTCAACTGAACTAATGATATTCAATTTTTTTTTTAATACAATGACATGTAGTCTAAATTTTGTATGAACCTTGTAAAAGGATTTGAGTGGTGATCTTTTGTGAGTGTTAAGGCAAAGTGTATTAAAGAAAAAAAAATTTTAAAAAGAAAGAAAGAAAAGAAAATCATCTTTCTGTCAAAATTCAAAAAATTAACAAACAAAAAAAAAAAACATGAAATAAAAAATCATGTTTTGACATTTGAATTGGCATTGAATTTAATTATGTGCTACTGTTGTTGTTTTGTTGGAAAATTGATGTTGTATTCGTTGATTCACTTAATATCTGTAATGTTATTGTTGTTTCATCATCATCATTATTGTTGTTGTTGTTCTTGTTATTGTTGTTTCATCATCATCATCATCATCATCATCATCATCATCCTCGTTGTCGTCTTCATCGTCATCATCATCATCATCATCTTCATCAACACCATCAGCAACATTATTATTTCCCCACATCTAAGACTAAAACCTCTATTTCTCTCATTTAATATTAATTATTAACTCTGGATCACCATACCACCCATTTTATCACACAACTCTTTGAAATATATGTAGGTGAACCACTTAACATTTATACAACCCATTTTATAATGGCTGAAAACAAAAATGTTCATTCAAAATGAAATTTTCATGAAGCTCCAACAAGAAAAAAAAAAAAAAAAGAAGAAAGGTTCTGAGTATTATATTAAATTTTATTTACACAAACAATAATGAAAATAGAATAAAAATTGTTATTCTTCATCTGTACTGTATACACTTTGTTTATTTTCATTAATAGGAGGACACAGAAATTTGAATGAAATCAAATGCAATTGCAATGTTCCATGACTGACATATAAGTACATATTCTATCTGTGGCAAAGAATTAAGCATGCAAACATCCCAGTCGCAGTGTAAGGATTTCAAATAAGCATTCCTCAACTAGATTTTGGCTGACAACTTGAGGAATGTATACCGGTACATGTAAACTTAAAATAACAGAATGCCATAGTGAAGAATGTATGGTGAATGTACACATCTAAACATATAATTATTTTATAATGGAGTTCAAAATTCCACCTACAATTTTCCAAGACCTTACTCTTGTCAAACCTTTGTTCATTTATTGAAAGCAACTGTCATAGTCACATCCTTCATGATCTAAACTCATTCTTCGAGGATTCTTGTTTGGTGGAGCGACAACCTTATTTTTTATATTTCGATGATGAATAAATTTGGGTTGGTGAACAGTTGTGAATTTCTGTCACTAAATATTACTATACTGATAAATTCATTTTTGAGCAACTTTATAATGTTAAATTAAAACACAAGATAGGAAATTCTTTAAATGGAACATTCAATATAAATGGTAACAAATCTTTGCAATAATTTACAGTAGTCTCGAGAAGAAACATGACAATGTATCATCTCATTTATTGTATTAAATCTATCGGATATCTATCTGTGCAATACATTAATGCCAATTTAAAGCTAAATGAGGTCATGTGATTACTGGATTGTTCATGTGCTATTGAACCTGTACGAGACATGGCCGTTTAAAATTATTTTAAAATCAGCGTTGGCAAAAGTATCATTTCGTCGTACATATTAAACTTCGTAGGTTTCACCACTGGACATACAAATTTCATTTTTCTGTGCTGTTTACGTCAAAATCTGAAAAAAAAAAAAAATGGCATCATCCTTTACTTACTGTGATATTACCCATCAACAATTACTCTCTAGTCTTGGCTCACATCCCTGAATAAAATGAGAACTGAAGCATAACGATAGAAGGGTCACCAACTTAGTTATGGATGGAAATACAATACTACAGAAAATATGGGGAACCTTATGAAACATCAACAGATTGAAACATACGTTTGGAATTCAGAGACGTATGATTTCATTTAAAATCTTACAAAACCCATGCACAGAAGTCAGCCCTCTGCACAAAACCAATGATTTCTTTCCAAAACCTAATGAAAATATTAAATGTTGAGTTTATTGGTTTCTGATACTAACTTAAAGGAAAGCATTGCTAAATGTAAAAAGAAAATTCTCCTTTATTTGATGTGCAATACATGACGACAATGTGCACAAACACGTTTATGTTGCTTTGATTTCACAACAACTTGCCAAGGCTGACTTTTAATTGTGTAGCATTTGTGAGTGACCAAATCTCAAGCAACTTTTATCATAGATACATCAATGTATCAGAGGATGCAAAAACTTACTTAGCTTCAAATTGGTATGCAACATGAGTGGGTAATGAGAGACGTCGATGTGATTACAAGATAAACAAATTTTCACGTTTCTTTCGGACGCTTATGTATGAAGGATAAGAAATTTTGTACTGAAAAGAAGAATGAAGTGCACACAGATTGAATGTGCAAAGACCGAGTGCCTTCTGGGTAGTAGGAGGTGATACTAACCTCTCAGATGTTTTTTATTTAGTCAGGCATAAAGTTTGATTGCAGGACTGACTCATGATTCACATTATCGTCAATAATAGAAATGTTACGGTACAAGTTATCATTCTTTATTTGTCTAGAGTGTTAAAATAAATTTGAAAAGGTATATAATATATACAATAATAAACATATTTTACTAGTTTCCCTGTCCAAAAGTGATAGAAATATGCTAATCCTCATCAAAGGAATACTCGAGGCAAGAGGAGAAAGTATAGATCAATGTAGAATTTCTGTCATACACATTTTCAGACACATCATGAGACAGGAGCTAGAAATCCCAGCAAACAAATCAATAACGGCTTACTTTAGAAAATACGGAGACCCCTAATGAGGAAGACCACTTCAACACTACGGGTTCTCAAACAAGATCTGAAGCTCATGGAAAACCAAATCATCTTTAAAAGCAAGAGGTTCCTTGAACACCTTAAGGATATTGCCAGCAACAGAGACCGTTGGAGAGTATTCAAACACGACCTGGTACAGGCTGCCGAGGCATCCCCGTCCAACGACAGAGATGCGAAAGGCCATTAAGTCAAGTAAGTCATGTAAAATTTATAATATAAGTCTCTGATGAAAGAGAAATAGAAAGACAGTTAAGAACATCTATGTCCTGGTACCATTATACTTATGGTAGTAAATGAATAAAATGTACCAATTGAAGGGACTCCTATAAAAATTGCCATGACGAAATGTGGACAGTAACACATAAAATTATGTAATGTGTCATCTAGATCTATACATAGGTGCAAAGCCAAAGCCTCATGCTTAATAGTAAAAAAAATTGCCCCAAATAGACATCGAAAGCATGTTGTAAGGCAAGATGTACCATGCTGTTAACATGATACACAGTGTTTTTCACAAGACAGAAAATCAGTCTCCAGTGAAAGTTTAAAATTTTTAAAGTTTTTGGCTGATTTTGTGCTAAAGTGGCAAGATTTCAAGAGACAAAAGTAGACCATAAGTCATCATATAACATTCAAAGCCCGTTATATTAATCTCAAGTACAATGTGTTATACATGAATAATTTTCAAGTGCATACAACATGTAAGATAAATCAATGAGAGAAAATGTGCAGAATATCACAATACACCCATTAAAAACAATAGGTGCTTGACATCCAGTGAAAAGGAAATGTTTATCTATTTAGATTAGGCATTGAGATACGGTTATACGATTGTTGCCAAGTTTCTAACAAGGCTATGAGGGTGTATTGAAAGTCTCCTTGTATAGCCTATACAGCCATATGGGTAAGTTGCTGTCTCACCATACATGCATATATATGGGTAGATTGCTTATGTCTCATTATATAGCCGTATAACTCAAATGCCAAAGATTCATTACAAAGCAATATTATAAGAAAGCATAGCAAATTCTCATTACATAGCCAATAGCCACGCGGGTAGATTGTAAGGCCTTTTTACATGGTGTAATGGGTAGATTGTAAGGCCTTATTAGATGGTGTGATGGGTAGATTGTAAGGTCTTATTAGATGGTGTAATGGGTAGATCGTAAGGTTTTATTAGATGGTGTAATGGGTAGATTGTAAGGTCTTATTACATGGTGTGATGGGTAGATTGTAAGGTCTTATTACATGGTGTGATGGGTAGATTGTAAGGTCCTATTACATGGTGTAATGGGTAGATTGTAAGGTCTTATTATATGGTGTGATGGGTAGATTGTAAGGTCCTATTACATGGTGTAATGGGTAGATTGTAAAGGGGTCAAAAGCAGATTCCTCTTTTGTTTTCTTCGTGGATCTCTTTGTTGCTCTTGATAATGTTTATTTGACATTTTAGTGTCATGTTTTGATTTTTTTTAGTCATTTTTTTTTCAGTCTGAACTTCAGTTTGCATTTAATCTGCCTTTGACTCTTGTTGGTGCTAGCATTAGGAATAGCAACTGCTATTTTGATTGCATTTCAGAATCTTTGTGACATTAACTTCATATTCCTCCAAATCTGAATTTTTTTTCTTTTAAAGATTTTGCTCTACTTACTAGACATGAAAACCTCTTTTTCAAAGATACACATTCTGATATGCGGAGAAAGAAACTGTCAGCCAGTTATGACCGTTTAAACTGGCCGTTTTATAGTGAGATATCAATGCACGGATTTCCTGACTTGGTTTTTGGACAAATGGCTAATATTACTAATAATCTCAAAGTAGTTTCAAATGAAAATTGTTTTTTCAATACAGGAAATTTATAAAAACACACAAAAATAGATTCAACTTTGCATTAATCACTGTCATGTAACGATATGGCATTATGGCAATAAGTAATATGTTAAGTCATGTGGTAAAAAAAGTACTTCATTGGATATTTTCCAGTCATATGAGGAAAGAGTGCCTGTTAACATATTACATGCAAATGCAAGGTGTCTCTCTTTTATTAGAAGTAAAAAATAATTTTAAAAAGCTGTACAAGAATACTCTGTGTCCATTTTGATTTGTGTCCCTTTTTATAAATATGCAGGAACTCCAAAGTAAGCTTCTTTCAATATCTAGACTCCAATAAACATGTTAGTTGTTAATGCCTTCCCCTTTCAATGCATATGTTTGAATATCTGAATATGTTCCAAATGTACATCTCATCTCCATAAGGAAATATGTTGAAATTTTTTTTACATAAGTCACCATCACACCTGCCTAGGGAGTCCAACAAAAGACATCAACACGATGTAAAAAAATTCTGCGCTTTGTTAAGTTATGAAATTATGAACATGTCAAAAAATGGGAACATTTCAAGAAGAAACTACTTTAAAATGTAAATTATTGAAAACAAAATCAATGATCTCATATAACTTTAAAATGTAAATTATTGAAAACAAAATCAATGATCTCATATAACTTTAAAATGTAAATTATTGAAAACAAAAT
>JBCJKE010158699.1:0-10505 GCA_039654525.1 Melibe bucephala
TGGTGTTCAAACATTTACATTGCCATCTTCTAGTGTAGATAGTCATTTATATTCATATTTCCCTAGTGCTTTTAGATAATGGAATAAACTCCCAGTTACTATAAAGTGCAGTAAAGATACAGAAGATTTTAAACAAAATCTTAAATACATATAACATTGACATGTAAATACTAGCTTCTAGCAGTGCGTTCATAAAAATACCCAGTTGACTGAGTCTGTCAGTTTTTATGAAGAAGGAGAGGAAGAAGTCTTGTACAGAGCCTTAACAGACAACAAGGAGAGCCAGCTTCAACATTGAGGTGAGTCAAATAAGTCCTGTACAGTGGGTTTGCCAACGTGAGCCATACCTGTGCAAAGGAGTCTCGCTGAAGATGTTCTCCATGGTCAAGCTGTCCTGACCCGTCTGACTGACCAACTGCTTGGCAATCTCCAGTTTTCCATTGTAACAAGCCCTGGCGGACGCAAAGGGGATGACGGCCTTAACAGTAATCATCATAATGATGGTAATAAAGGAAATAGCAATAATAATAATAATAATAATAAAAATAACGATAATAATAATAATAATATTAATAATAATGATAATATTAATAATAATGATAATAATAATGATATAATAATAATAATAATAATAATAATAATATAATAATAATAATAATAATAATAACAATAATAATAACAATAATAATAATTATTATTATTATTATTATAATTATAACAGTAATAATAAAAACAATAAAATAATAATAGTGATCATAAAAATTACAATAAATATAATAATAATACCAAAAACAAAAATAATAAATGATTCAACTGTACATCTCAACCATCTGCATCACCCTTCCTCTTTTTTATTGGATGTTCGATCAGCCAATGCTCCCATTGTACGTGAACATGTTTTCTGATAAGCAACAAATTAAAATCTAAATCTAAATTAAATCTAAAAAACAAATTGAAAAAAATGACCATTACTACCAAAAAAAAACAACCCTTTTTATTAAACATTAATTTGAAGACAAGTTAAAAATTCGATATTAAGTTCTGAAAGACAGAGTAGGGAAAAAATCCTGACAAGTTTGAAGTACGTGAAAAAAAAAAACACATTTAAATTGTGAGTTACGTCCATTTAAAAAGTTTCAGCAAATCAACAACATACAAATGTAAAGGAGTATCGCCATAAATGTTTGCTTCATGAGGCGAGCCCTTGTGGTCCAACAGGTAGTGAAGAGTTACTAGGTGACCCGATTTGCAGCAGAAATGAAGAGGGGTATGACCTTCGTTGTCCTTGACATTCACTGAATAAAAGAAAATATTTTTCAAAGCATGTTCTGGAAATAATTTTAAACTATAATTTGCAAAACTGAAAGATGATATGATATTAAAAGAAAACGTCTTTTTGTGCTGGGGACAAATGAATTTGTATGTGCATAAGTCAGATCTTACCATTGGCATTCAAAACTAGTAAGGCAATTTGATAATATGTCCATTAAAAAAGCAAACTGAAAAAGTTTATGAGATAATCTACACTTAAATTGGTTACAACTACTAGCAAATTTCTCTTTTCAATAAAGAGAAATGATATAGGCAGGCAAATATACCATAAACTACAGAGAGCTGCATGTGACACCAACCATCTGCTTGCAACACACACTGTCTACTTGCACAACACCCACTGTCTACTTGCACAACACACACTGTCTACTTGCAACACACACTGTCTACTTGCAACAACCACTCTCTACTTGCAACACCCACTGTCTACTTGCAACGCCCATTGTCTACTTGCAACACCCACTGTCTACTTGCAACGCCCATTGTCTACTTGCAACACCCATTGTCTACTTGCAACACCCACTCTCTACTTGCAACACCCACTGTCTACTTGCAACGCCCATTGTCTACTTGCAACACCCATTGTCTACTTGCAACACTCACTGTCTACTTGCAACACCCACTGTCTACTTGCAACACCCATTGTCTACTTACAACACCCATTGTCTACTTGCAACACTCATTGTCTGCTTGCGACACCTACCGTCTGCCTGCTGCTGTGACGTGCCCTCCACCAATAGCTGCATGATCTTCAGGTTGGCCTTGGAGCTGGCCAGGTGGATGGGTCTGTCCGCCACACTGCCGCTGATGTTGATGTCAGACCCGTTGTTCAACAGCAGTTCTACAACCTGGAAGAAGAGATTTATTCATGATGACCAAGGCAAAAAGTATTTAAACCATATGAAGCCCCATTTTAAACTGATCTTTGCCATATTCTGATTCCGTTTAAAAAGGGTTATCATGAAAAGGCTTACCTCTGTAATTTAAAGCTCTACAACCTAGAAAAAGAAATACGCTTCGAAAAAAAAAAAAAAAAAAAAAAAGTGTTGAAACCAGATGAAATCACAAATTGGCCTATGTTATTCATATACTCTGAAGTACTATGAAAGGAAATAATGAGGGAAAAAGGATATCCTCAGAAACAATGACATTTTAGCTGGAGCTGAAAACTACAGACACAAATGATAAGAGTGTCAATATTTACATTGGGATTAAAAATTTTCTCTTATCCATCTGTGTGTCTTTCATGTGCAGCACAAACAAGTATACAAAAAAAAAAAACAAACAAAAAAAACAAAAAAACAAAAACAAACAAAAAACCGACAAAAAGAAACAAAAAAAACAAAACGAGGTGATCCAATTAATTGATAGATATATGCAAAAACTAATATGAAAAATAAGAGGTGGTAAAATTAATTGATAGATATATGCAAAGACCAGGAAAGCCAAAATGAAAAATGCGAGGTGATCCAATTAATAGTATCTTTAAATTGTCACTCCATTCGAATGGATTTAAAAATAGACAACAAAAAAAAGCTTGATCAGAGACTTTTTGATCACTCTACATGCCTTCTCGTGGCTAAAATGGCAGGCCAGATGTAACGGTGAAAACTTGACCAAATCCCCAAAGTCGATCTTTGTCCCACCTTCCAGCAAAGTTCTGGCAATCTGAAAAGAAATGCAATAAAAGCTGGTCAGTAAAAATGGCAATCTGAAAAACAAAACAAAAAATACAATGAGATCTAGTCTGTAAAAATATAAACAAAGCTACAGTGAGATCATATACAGAACAAAAAAACAAAACACAAAAAAAAAAAAAAAAACCAAAACAAAGCAAAACAAAAAAATATTTCACTGTCTAAACCTTTACTTCTTCTTCTTCTTCCTCTTAACCTTTTTGCATGACTCTTTCTTTTCAAAATTTCATATCAAACTTTAAAAATAAATTTCCATCAGATCGGAGAAGAAATATTAAAAGAAAAAAAAATCCAACAGAAAACAAACCAAAAAACTTACATCATGATGACCACACATGGCCGCTATGTGAAGGGCCGTCACTCCACTGTGACCAACCAGGTTGACGTCTGCTCCATTCGTAATCAGGACTTCAACTTGTACACAGTCACCCTAACAAAGTCAAAGTCACAAATGGTTAGGAAAAAGAAAAAGGATTTGTTTGGGTTTTTTTTCATATGAAACTCATTGTGACAACCAGCAGGTGAGCTGCTAAACAAAGCAAGTCCAAAAAAAAAAAAAAAGATAAATCATTTTCATAATCAAAGACACTTTCTTTCTCTATAACAATAATAATAAGCTTTGGCATCTGGTTTTTTCCTTGGGCAAGAAAATTCACCCCTATTGCCCTCCTTGGTGGCGCTGCACTGCGGCTAACGCCTGGGTTTATTCCAGTCTTCCTTTGGGATAGACCCTAAAGACGAATCCTCCTCCGGAGCTAATAAAGGGCTTTATTTTAGTTTGATTTATTATTATTATTATTATTATTATTATTATTTATAATGTTGGTTGACTTGGCTAGACAGGGTATTTTTTTCCACATGCATGTTTAATATTGTTCTAATATTTCTCTAATAATAAAATATGAACCAAAGGCCGCTTTCATATTTTTTTGCCTGTGACTAGCATTGTGGCTTGTTGTGGCACTGGTCATTAGTCTTATCATGCTGAAGGAGAAGGAAAAGAAGGAGAAACTTAGATAGGATGGTATATTATACATTTAAAATTCCTTTTTTCTAGTTACCATTATGAGTAAGATAGATATCGATAATATTATTGATTCCTGTCTGGAAGAAGTGATTTGTGATAAGGAAAATAAAAACAAAAGAGGTTTCTTAAGAAGAATGAAAGAATAAAATTAAGGATAGATGCAAAGTTGTGTCAAGAGTATTTATTAAAAAATTTACTTTCGGTCTGTGTCATTTTTGTTTTAAATATGTACCACTTTTTATTCAAACTATAGCAATGATTAAAAAACATCACACTTTTAACTTAGATATATATATAATCTATGCTCTATGACACTATGCCAGCAAAGAAAATTGTAAATATTATAAATAAATGTATATATGCATTTTTTATATTTTATTTATCTACAACTTATACACACACTCCATCACACTATGCAAAGAAAAATCAGAAATATTACTATGACACAGCGAATTGGTTTTATTTCTTTTCGAAGCAGCCAACTGTGTTTTAACTTCAGCAATTATTATCAAACTGAAAAGAGCATGCACACTTGCCAAGCAAACTTCAAATGCATACAGAATATTCCAACTCAACGTTATCACTGTATACAGGAAAAAGAAGAGATAGCTAATGAAGCCTCTTGGAGCATCCAAGAAATGTACTGACCAAATAGGTTGACAAGTGCAATGCTGAGAACTGGTTCTTGCTGAGATCATTGATAGGTGTTCCCTTCTGAAGCAGTTTTTCCAGTTGACTGCAAGGAGCTGCGAACATTTCAAATCATTCTCTTCAGCAGAAGACATAAAATATGATTACGAAGGAGGTTAGTAATTGTAAAGTATCATGAGAATCACGTTGATCCGTTCACTCCCTCAACCTTCATTGTAGGTACAAATGAATAACCCCACTGTTGACGATTTCTTTTTCATTCAATGAAGACTGTTAATGAAGACTGTTCAATTTTATTGAGGTTTAACAGATTGATCCTTTTTAGTGTGGCATTCAAATTATAGATAGGCCTAGAAAAAGTTTATACACAGTACACAGAGAAAATGTTAAGGCTCCAATTCTATAATTCTACACGCAATGAAAGATTTAAAACAGAAATGTAAATGTAATCAAAACTTTTATCCTATGCATTCAAAATAAAAGGAGAAGCTTACTGATTAATAATAGGGTATGATAAAAACATGTGTGAATGATTAAGTTCTAATCCTTGTTCTGTCCGTTATTCAATTTGATGTAATTGCTACACTGCCTGTCTTGGCATTTAGATTAATATCCACATCCTTAAAATAAAAGCTTCATGTTTGACAATTTCTCATCATAACATAAGGTTATTAATTAATTTAAATGTTATTGTTTGTTGTTATTGTTGTTGTTGGTGTAGTTGTTGGTTGTTCTTGTTGTTGTTGATTGTTGCTGTTGTTGTTATTGTTGTTCTTGTTGTTGTTGTAAAGCTCTTGACATAATGGTTATATTTATTTTCTTTAATGAATAGTCCATATATTGCAAAGCGCCTGAAGCATTTTTATGATTGACAGGAAGTCCTGTATGTCAGGGTGCATTAGCATTACACACACACCTCCATGTATACAGGCAATGTGAAGAAGGGTGAGACCAGTCTCTGTTTTTTCCAGGCAATTCGTTTCATCCAGCAATTTCCTTAAGGCGGTAACATCGGTAACGCTAAACAGTTGATGAAAAGTGGTTAAGAACACAGTTATTATGAATGATGTCTATATACAACATTTACATTTCAATGTTACTAATTAGAAATTTTTAGATGTACATACATTACGTTCCAAGTGATAACATTAAAACAAATTATGCACAAGTGAATCTGCTTAAACTAAAACAGAAGGAAAAAGCTATTCAGTTTGGATTGCCTCCTCCTCCTCCTTCTTCTTCTTCATAAAAACTGAGTATTCTGAGTATTTTTGTCAACAAAAAATACTTGCCGAAAAGTAACTAGGCTAATAGTGTTTATAAATATGTTAATGTTGTTTAAGTTTCCGTTAAAATCTTCAGTATTTACTGTATTTTACATTGATTGGGAGTATATTCCATAATCTAAAAGTACTAGAGAAGTCTGAATATAGATGACTATCTACACTTGAAGATTTTAATGTAAATGTTTTAGCACCAGATCTAGTATGGCTACTTTTCATTTTGAATTCTTCAAGTAGTAACACTGCTTGGCCGTTAATTGCCTTGTAAAGAATAGTAACCTTATTTCTAGTTCTTCTTTCTTTGAGAAGTATCCACTGCAATCTGTATTATATTATGTCAATTATATAGGCCTATGTAAAAAAAAAATTCTAGACCCATGTCCATTGAGAGACTTCTTTATTCTTATGAACAAAAAACAAAACAAAAGCAACAACAGAGTGATCAAAAGAAAAAATAACAAAAACAGTTTGATGATACGAATGACTTTTCAGAAACGCACTTAGCAGCTGCCAGCTGGATCTCCGACCAATCGCTGTCCTTTGGTCGTAATTCTTCAATGATCTTTGACCTCAGTAAGGCATAGCTTTCACTGATTTTTTTCTTCAGCTCATCTGTAAATTATTTTGATAAAAAACAGCTCCTGTAAACAAATAAATATCTACAAAAAATGCTGTGGCTTTAAAATGTTGTAAACATCCTAATTTACAGCTCAAACATGTAGAATAGAGATGAGAACAGCCAATCATGGTTTTCCTTTATGAAGGGCCGGGGGGATCAAAAGTCAAACACTGGCTTATATTTTTATATTGATAGAGTCTGTTAATGGCTTATAATATTGATGGGAATTTCAGAAATATATGATAGGTATCTCTGACATATAATAATGATAGGAATCTCAGGAATGAATAGGATTCAGATGAGGATTAGGACTAGAGTTATTAGGATTATTCACTTTAGAACCTTAACAATACAGAAATTCCTGGGACTCCTAGTGTTCCCAAGATTTCTGTCAAATATTCCCAAGATTCCTATCAATAAAAGCCAGAAAGAAAACGAAAAAAAAATTCAGTAGTTCTCTCCGATGATTTTACATCACTAAACCGAAAAAGTATACTAAGTCATTGATCTGTTCTTTTACAAGAATAAAAAAAAATTTTGATGTTGAACCAAACAGAGATTGGATTCCCATTTTAATTGCTTCCTTGTTTTCATATTGTACAGAAGAAATAATATTACAATGATTTTCAGACCTACCTGTACAAGATATTGTTGGTCTGGATTTATAGTTTCCCATATTTCATCCAATTTTTTCTTACAACACAAGCTGTACTCTCACTGCAACATCAGTGGTGCATGAGATTCAAGCCAAAGATTCTGTCTCCACATAGATCCATTACAACTCACAATGTGGAAAAATCAAAAGGGCTGAAAACTGTTTGGAGTACACATTCATGTTAATTAATGTTTAATTAAAATACGAATAAAAAAAATGACTTTATATATTATATAAAATTTTCTGGGCATATTTCCAAATCGTCTTTTAATCTTTAGAGAAAGCAAATTTCACTTCACATCAATTTGACATTTTATAATAATAAAATTATGGTTTTATTACAAACAAAAAAAACAACCATAGTTTTTATCTTTCCTTGTACGAATAGTTTTCAGTCTGTGGTAAAATAGTTTTTACTTCTGGTGACAACTGGTGCTGGTAAAAAGAAGAATTAAAAAAAAATTAACTTTCAATCTTTTTATTTATTCTGGGAGTTTAAAAAATTAGCAAGAAATATTCATTAAATAAAACTTTACAGTCATAACTTAAAGATAGTATTTTATCCCTTGTTTGTTAGAAATTCAGTTGCAATGGGATCCGTTCCACAGGATAAAAGAACAGCTTTTTCACTTTTTCTTTTGGAACATCTTTTGTTTTTCAGATTGTGCTGTGAACTCAGTACATGATCAACATCAATGGCAGAATGCCTGACAACACCACCTTGCAGCATCTGGTAGTTTTGACTCAATTTCCATTACAATAAAAGGATAGAAAAAGACTTAAAAAACTAGAGAAGACTGACGACATGCTTTGCAGAGAGCTACCATTCAATGGCCTCCGGAAAGAAAAACTACTGTCTAACACATATTCTTCGTCCTTGCTGTGAGAAATTAGGATGAAGGAATCCATGAAACGAGGTATATATATGTGAAACTAGGAAAAGATCACTCTGGAACACGCAAGAGCATACTTTTGTCAAAGTCAAAGATGAACAAATGAATGAGAGCAATCGGATTGCAATCAGTTTTGTGTGTTGTGTGTTTCCACACACATGTATGTGACACTTTTATGACTTTCATCTGTCTGTCATCAATCCCTTGTGATGAGAGATGGAAGCAGAGAGGAGGGGGAGGGGAGGGGGGGGGTAACGATACATGATACCTATATATGCATTCACATATATAATGTAGGGCAGTGTTGGGAAGGTAACTGACGCAATCTAGTCACAGGAAACTTTGACAAGACAAGACGTAGAAGGCTGGGAGGGGGGAGAGGCATTGGTGAGGATGAAAATCGTCTCGCTGTTAATCTTTGCAAAGGTGGGTACTCTAGCCTAACAGAAGGGGTGGGTACTCTAGCCTAACAAAAGGACATGTCAACTGTACACTTTTATACCATATAAAACATAATAATCGGACTAGCTATTAATGTGTACTGTATGAGATGTAGGATGATCTAAGACTAGATTCTAACACTAACACCTCTGCATGTGGAATCTTTCCATGACAACTGGCAAATCTAAAATAGTAATAATGGTGTCGTTTCCTGAATTCAAATGTAATGGGTGTGGGGAAAAAATTAAAATTGAACCAGGAAACAGTGAATGAAAGAGGACAAGACAAGGAGTGTACATGAAATATGTGCAAAGAAAATAAAGAAGGATCGGTTCGGACACTGGATTTAGGGTGAAGGACCCGTGAGGACGAGGAATTAGTGGACGAGGAATATTTGTTCGGCTATACATGATACATTACATTTAGTCTTAGTCAGTTTTCATTATAAACTATCGTTCATGAGTAGATTCTATTACTATTGTCAATATCAGTGTCTACTTACCAAAAAGTTGGCCTAACATCACCACCGTTCATCTTGATAAAAATCTAGATCTACATAGAGAGTCTATGATTTGTAGATCAATCTTATCCATGTTTGGTCTTTTATTTCTAGTCTGAAGAGTGATTCGAAAAAGAAATGACATTCATAACACTAGACTTGGTCCAGTTCATTTGGTCAAGATCGAGAGATACTCAGTTTTCATCTCTTAATTCCGATTTGCTTTTTATTTTTTTAGTACACATTAACCGATAGTTTCAAAAATAATTTCGCGTAAAATAACATATTCAGAAGAAGAAGCAATAAAATTAATAATGAATTTTCGGATAAAGATTGATATTTTAGAATATGAACAATGTTCTTTTCATAAGTATTCTTTTCGCATGACATGGCGTTGCTGTTATCAAAATGTGTTTCGCTAACCTGAATGTGTTGGTTGGAATTTTGTTTTCCAGTAAGTAATAAACGATGTGATGTAAACAAACTTATTTTGAGGGGCATGAATGTGGCAGAAAAGGTGAAGTCTACAATTTCTCTTCTGCTCAGACTCTTTGATAAATGAAATATGGCATCCGAAAACGTTTTAAATTTTAATGTTGGTGTTCTTGGACATGTAGACAGTGGTAAGACTAGTCTTTCAAAGGCGTTAAGTACCGTTGCAAGTACAGCCAGTTTCGACAAAAATCCTCAAAGCAAGGAAAGAGGCATCACTCTGGACTTGGGATTTTCTTCCTTTACAGTGGATATTCCAGAATCTAGACAGAGCGACTTTGCTCAGTTTTCCAAGATTCAGTACACTTTGGTGGACTGTCCTGGTCATGCAAGCCTCATACGCACAATAATTGGAGGTATGTTTTATTTCTTTCAAAGCAGCTATTGATGAGTCTCCCTGATTTATAGACTAGAGGCTATGAATCAAGCTCTAGGCCATTGGCTATCTATGGTCTCCCCAATCTATTAAAGTATAAGGCTTAAATCTCGATCCCTTGGGTGTTATTATGATCATTACCAATTCATTCGAGTAGATCTTTCTACATCTAGGCCTAATTTCTGATAAATGGCCTGTGTCAATTGGAGTGAAATGGAGCTGTATCAAATCATGCGAGTCGCTCGGTGCTCACAAGACCCTTCTCAAACAAGCAATACCCAACCCCAAGTCTAACCCTCCTCACTGATGATTTGAAAGGGAAGGTGATACCATTTGTTTGAAAAGAAATAATGAAAAAAAGAAAGAAAAAAAAGTCTGTGTCAATGTCCTTCACGCAAATGTTTACACTGTAACATTCTCGCCAATCAACCGTATGCTGCATATATGATATATAGTTATTTATATATGTATAAACTATAAACTTTTCAATACCAGATGTTATACCAGTATTGTTTTTTCAATACCAAAATCATGTCTTAA
>JBCJKE010158810.1:0-10505 GCA_039654525.1 Melibe bucephala
TAGAAGATGGCAATGTAAATGTTTGAACACCAGATCTGGTATGATTATTTTTCATTTGAAATGTTTCAAGTGGTAAACTTGCTTGGTTATTGGCCAGAATAAATGGCCTTGTAGAGAATGGTTATCTTTTTTCTTGCTCTTTGTTCTGTGTGCTGATGTGGTAACAAGCGTTGTATGAAGAAAAGAGAACCCAAGACATATACAGTCATTCATCAAGGACGAATTCTGGAGGGCGATTTTTTCTGGACTGCCGTTTGGCAAAGACATACTGTACTGACAAATGAAACCACGAAATTTTCCCAAGGCACATAGAAATAAAAGTGCAAGTGACAACGTCTTAAACAAGAAAAAGGAGATTTCATTTTTAGGAGAAGATGCCTTAGGATTAAAGGGACAAGACTGAGTTTAGCAATCAAAGAACGAAAAAGCCAATTACTAATGCATCTGAGAAAGAATGGATGGATGTTGATACGAACGGGATCTTTGTGAGTTTTTATTTCAATTCTTGTCCTTTTAAAATGAAAATATTAGATGCCGTCTTACTAATGATGGAGAAAGATTGTTTAATGGCAAGTCTCTATCTGAAAGATACGAATTTTCCACATTGTAACGGTTAGGAGATGTACACTATATTTCAAGCGTATGTTTCATGAAGTGAGATACTCATTTTATCTATGCCTCAAAGATTCAAATATTCCAGACGGATTTGATTTAAACAATACGATTCGCCCAATTCATGTAGATTTGTACACAAGTACATTTGAAGAATGATCACAATAATTACATTATACACGTTTTCTTCTTACGCCATTGGCCTTTGACTTTTTCGGGAAAACCCTGCAGTGCCAGACAAACAATTGCCTAACAAATGTTAGAACCGTTACGCCATTTCTACCATGTGTGTTGGATAACTTCCAGTTGCACTGTCTTCTATCAAATCTTATAACAAGCATATTATAGAAATGTTATGTCTTGTATTCCATGGGTGTCATAAATTAAAAAAAGATGATATGAACTATTGCCGAAGGACTATTTTCCTATCACTAGTTCAGGAAAACAACTACACGAATAGAAATAAATGAATCAATCTTAATTCCAATAAAGCAAGATATCAGATTGATTTTAATTTGCTTATCTGTACAAATATCATAAAACATTAAATCATAAATATGACTATGCATTTTTCCTTTATTTGATGGGACAAATTTAAAAATACATGTCAGTAATAAAGAGTTACTTAATTAAGAGTTGCCATCTTCTAGTGTAGATAGTAATTTATATTCACATTTCCCTAGTGCTTTTAGATTATGGAATAAATTACGTTAGAGTAAAGTGCATTAAAGATACAGAAGATTTCAAACAAAATCTGAAAGATATAAAACTAACATGTAAATACTAGCTTTTAGCGGCGCGTTGACAATAATACTCACTTGACTGAGTCTGTCAGCTTTCATGAAGTAGAAGAAGAGTTATAAGCCACATAAACAGCTGACTTCAAACTGTCATTACAAATCTTCTTTTATGATAGACATGACAAATACATGGAAACACAATATTAAATGGAATTGATTCCATGCTGGAACCACAACGCTGTAAAAACTGTGTAAAAATAGCTAGAAATGAATCCAGAGCTGATATAAATAACAACCGACCAGTGCAATACGCTGTGAAAATAAAACTAAAACACCTAAACTAAATCAAAGAAAAACACAACCAATGGGATGGGTGGAGCTTCTAAAAAAGATGTATATATATATATATATATATGTGTGTGTGTGAGTGTAAGTATGTGTGTGTGTGTGTGTGTGAGTGAATGTGAAAAAATATAAAATAGCTTAAAAGTGCCAATTTTATTAAGATAAATGAGTCACTGAAGATATTGAAAAGTATTGGATTGATTTGAGAATATACGTTAAAAAACCAGGATATTGTCAAAAAATAATAAATAACAAAAAAAAAAAAAAAATGGCTGACAAAAGAAGTATTAAACATGATAGATAGGCGAAGGAAATAGAAAAGAATAGTATAGAATGTTAAAAAGCAGACAAATAGACTAAAGAATAAAAGAACAATATTATATTGAGTGAGAATGTCATTTGCTTAAAAAGTGGAAAAATGCAAACGAATTTCATGAGTTGATTAATAACTCGACTGGAAATAAAATAAAAACTCCCCACAAGGGAGTATTCTAAAATATTCCTAGAGAGATATCATATTGAAAAACGACAACAGGGCTGAAATGAAGAATGTCTGTTTGAAAGGGTGAAGAAATAGCCGCCAAATAGCTTCCGTTGGAGAAAACCTAATTGATCAAAACTACTCCAGAGAAGAAGTATCAGTTACCTGTTGACAGATAAAGGGAAACGCTATTGGCCCAGATAATATTTCTGTCATTGGTACTTTAGGCGACCTTGACGTAGAAATTCTACACGAAATGATCAATATCGTTTACGAGGAAGGAACTTTAGCAAACAAACTCTAAACATCAGAGTAAAGAACTCTATGGATGAAGTCAGGGGCAATAGGTTGTTGCCAATTCGTTGCCATTCGATTCTGGTAATAGATTGTTATCAACACCGTACCGTTGGAGACATGAGTCTGGAAACAAAAAAATTACTTCTTATCATAATGAATAGAACACTAAAATACAACAATTTCGGAAATTGAGAAGGAATAGTTTGGGTTCGTCAGGGACAAAGGGACAATTAGTGCCATTTCTTCATGGAAAAGTGTCAAGTAACTGTTAATTGAAAGATAGAAACACTTCACCTTTGCTTTATCAACTACTCAAAAGCTCTAGACTTAATAAAGCACTGGACGCTCTCCAAAATATCAAATTCATAAAAAAATGCATTGAGATACAACCTAGAGGAAATGGTTACCGCCATTACTAGGAGAAGATGGAGATGAATTGGACATAATGTAGTGCGAAAGGACCATGTTCAGTAATTGGAATAGCATTTTAACTTGACCAAGATGGAAAAAACAAAGAAACGGAGGCCAGGATCAGCTTGGAAACTGGGCAGTGGAAACGAAATGCAAGCCAAGAAGCAGACGTGATGGAAGGTGTCCCTTGATTAAATCATTGCAGGATACGTCCACGTAGAAGGCCCTTGTTGCTGCCCTAATCACCAATTATAGGTCATGGTATGATATATTGTTTTATTGACTGCTCAGAGGCTGGCAATGCAATGTAACACACATTTCTTCTTCAAAATAGTATATTAAAAAAGACTTCACGAGAAACATCTTAGACTGGTAGGAAACATGTATAGGAACGAATCCCGGTGTTAAAGTCGATATCGAAACACCACAATTTTACAACATGAAGAAGGGTGTAAGATAAGGCCATGTTCTCTCCTTAAAACCCTTTAATGGACAAAAAGGATTGTTACTAAGCTTGAAAGAATCCATGATGTGCATGGCGGTTCATAAACATGATGTTAAAGTATATTATCTTTCAATTTAACAAATAAAGCAGAATTCTTAACACAATTTAAAAAGTTTAAATATTTGGCGCAATCATAACAAACGACTCCAAAGGCATCACGGAAATAAAATAAAGGATGACAATGAATGGCTATACAACTTTTTTCACAAAATTAGATAGGCAGTTAGAGTCTTTGTTCTCTCTAATTCAAAATTGAAAACCCACTCAAACGTTGTAGATGTAGTCTTATTCACATTGTTTTTGTGTACGAAATTTGGAGTTGACATGGACATCGTCGCAAATTCATTGAAGTATTTGAAATGCCGATGGTCAGAAGCATACCGAAAGTCCACTGGACTGCAATAGGATCAAAATCCGACGTCCAAGAAAAAAAATGGAAAGAAAAGAAATCAATTAATATTAATATCAAGACACGGCAAATGCGATTTTTAGACATTTGTGCAGACAAAGTGGATTGGAAAAATCAGCAATGTCTGGAATTGTTGTACGAATGAGTGTTTTCCTCAGACACTACACCGCTACATATCAGCTCTAAGACAAGATATAACGGACATCATCACGAACTCGAAGTACACAAGAAACACTGTAGTCCAAGATGTGGAAAAGAATGAACAAAAACAAACTAAATAGTACAAATCAGTAATAATTATAATGGTTTGTAATGTGTGTCATGCACTTGGCAGAAGAGTAGCAGTACTCACTGTGTTTATTTATAAATGGGACTGGTGAGTTGAAATCTTTAAAAAATTAGCGGTTGCTATACGGACTTGGTTTGATGGCGACTTGAAATATCAGGATAGCGGTGAGCACGATTGAAAGTGCGTTACACACCAGTTGATTTGACAAGGTACCAAGAGCCCTTGACCTGTACTAGGTAGTCAACTCTGGCCGACCTTCTATTGAATCATGGAGTAATTATTTCCTACATCCCTAATAATGTGTTTTATTCATATCTATGCGGTAGTCCTATAAAATATTTTCATTCCTTGCACCTAGTCATACTTTATCGCCGTAAGGCGAAGATCGAATTATCTAAAAATGTAAATAATTTTCTCACTAATTAATTTGTGAGTGAGCGGGTATGCTCAGTAAGAATGTATGTCTACATGGACGTTGAGTTCGATATTCCATTCTAATTTTTCTTTGACTGTTATAATAATTAAATATTTTATTTGCCTGCATGATACGGCCCTCGAGACTATTATTTCAAGAAATCTTTTCATATCCAGTCGAATGTCTCGAAAATAATTCCTCAATTGTCCTCTCGTCGTCTGTGTTGTGTGTGAAATAACAGTCAAGCCACGTATCGTGATAGTGTTGTTTAAGATGATGATAATGGTGAAGATGATTATGACTATGATGATGATGATGATGATGATGGTGACGACAACGACGACGACGATGATGATGCTGCTGCTGATGATGGTGATGAAGAGGATGATGATGATGATGATGATGATGATGATGAGGATGATGATGAGGATGATGATGAGGATGATCTTGGTGATGATGAGGTTTCCTAGTCATAGTCAATCAAGCATATTACAAGTTCCTCCAAGACTGGGCAGTTTACCATGTCCCAGCATCTCCTTTCTTCCTATATTTGGATTCAAACCGCCTCGACTAGATGATGGCAGGTTACTGACCAACCCCCCCCCCCCATCCCCGGACACACACTTATATGCCCCCTCGCCCACTCTACATACAGGCCCCATAGACTCAACCCGTTTTGGTTAACTATTTGGCTCAATTAAACGCCAGCAATGAGCCAGAGGGAATCATTTTGCGATTCCCATACAACTTGGACACAATATGTTGTACGGCCATTTATTTATTTCATGACTTGCCCCTATTAGGATAATTAGCGATGACGTCTATACCGACAGCGGAAGATAATAACGATTTTGCAAAATCACTTAATCTGATTAGATTGACTCGACATTTTTGTGGCATCTCTTGGCTTTAAGGCTCATTGTCAATATGACTCACTGTAATAATCCTATGAATAAAAATTTTCAACAGCAATGTCTATTCATAATAATTAAAGACAGTTGCAAAACTTTTTAGGAATGTAATTTATAGCTTATCATGGTGACCTTTGATATTGTATGGTGTTAGAGTGAAAGAAATTCATAGGCATATGGACTCCCAGAAATCCAAACAAAAGTTTGAAGCGACGATAAAAAAGACTTCAAAAAAGTAAATGAATCAAAAACTGGATGTTGACCGATTGATAATCAAGATCCTGAACCCCGGTAGACCCATCTACCACGCGCCAATTAGTTCCTCTCTTATACCTGTCATTGACCAATCTCATGTATCAGGTACTAACAAGATAAGCGCTGCAAGTGTAGAGTGCCTTTCAAAGGCTCCATTTCAGTCTTCACGGTGCCAAAATGATAAGAAAAGACTCATTGTTATCATTTACGCTTTGGCCAAACGTCCAGCTGTAGAGTTATCAGTGCCAAGGCATAAACATATCTTCCATCTCCTTACTCGATGACCTTTCTCTCTTTCAATTAGTGAAGAATCCTGGCTTTTCGCTCTGTCTGCTTTTCTGGGCATCTTTCTTTCTTTCTGTCTGTCTGTCTTTCTTTCTTTCTTGCTTTCTTTCTTTCTTTCTTCTTTTTTCCTTTATTCTTTTCTTCTTTTTTGTTTAAAGACATTTCATTATTTAGCCCACTTGCTGTTTGTTTTATTCAATTAACGGTTATATTCTTTTTTCAGATATATCAGTTGTACTGAATTAGGTAACTGATGTTGATGTTCATTCTTTTTTTTTTTCATCGATTCATGATCAAGTTGGGGTTCAGTTCATCCTTCTGCCACCTTCTCCGTCCAATTATGTCGTCGGTTGATTGATTGATATTCAACTGGTGCCTAAATATCGGTGATTTAAGGACAGCTATACAGTGCCATAGATTTTTGTATTTTCTTCACAATATTCCATTTCTTTATATTATAGACGGTAGCTGAATGAAACATTTCGGTGACGTGAAGAATGATGGGGAAATCCCGGTGTCCTGATTATCTCTGTTCAGTTCGCAGTAAGGAATGCGTGTCAGAACCTGGGCATGGTTATTTAAATGTCTGGTAAAATCCCCGCCTAGTCTTTTCCCTCTCAGGGACAAGCATGATCTTAAGGCACCTAGAAACATTATCACAACGAGGTAGGGACATAAATTGGGCTGAGAAACTCTGAGTAGAACAGGTACAGGGTTCCTGGAATGTACATATTTATCAATAGATTGAGTTGACTTATTGGGCTCTTTTCATATCAAAGACAAACGTAAAAACCCTCAACAAAATCAAAGAAAACTAAAAAAAACAAAAACAACCCAAAACGAAACAAAAGCTAAACGAAAACAAAAACAACGAATCCCCCAAAATTAAACAATAACAAAAACAAAGAACACCCAAAAATAAAACAACAATAATAAAAAAAGAAAAAAGAACCCACACAAACCCTAAAAACAAATCCCAAAATCTACCTTCCCCTTAAAAGAACAAACAAAATAATATAAAATTAAAAGAAACAACAACGCAAAGATAACAACAAACAAACCAAAATTATGACCCCCCCCCCCCCCAAAAAAAAAAGAAAAAAACAACAACAAAAAACAAACAACCGAACAACTCCCAAACAAACAGGAAACAAAAAAAAAACAAAAAACAAAAACAAAACCAAACAACAAACAAACCAAGAAAAAACAGACAAATAAACAAACCAGTCACAATATTGTGCAAAACCCTCATAAAACAAAAACAACAAAAAATAAAAAAGCAACAGCGCCAAAAAAAAAAAACAAACCCCAACAAAAAACAACAAAAAACAACAACAAAAAACAAAAAACAACAACAACCGCAAAACAAACAACATAGAAAAGAAAAAGACAAACGAAATGCAAACAAAACAAAACAAACATATAAAAACCTTGGACAAACAATTACAACTTCAACCCATCTCGTCTTCTATCCTTACGATGCAATGTTTTGTTCGAGCTTGGTGGTTTATTAAAAAAATAAAAATAAAAATAAAGACTCCAACAAAAAAAAGCAATCTTTCCATTCACTTTTCAAATCAGATCCGTAAAATGTTCTCCTGCATTAATGGGGCAGCATTCTTATATTTCTAACTAAGAAAATGACCTCATGCCGTATTGCGATTTGTTGGCGGGCCAAAGACGGAATCAATTCTTGAGGTTCTGTAGATGGAAGCTTAAATGACTATACTTTTAAGGATTCATGATTTTATGTACCTCGGACGGAAATGATTACAAACGTCTGCGATAGAGACGTTGTATCGTCTACATTTCCTTATTCAGTAATCGATTTTTACATTCTTACACCATTTCGAGCAGAAATCGTTATTTATTTATTATTCTTTTATTTATATATATTTTTGCATAGCTGTAAATGCTTCATGACTTCTCCTCGACATTACCTGTAATTTGGATTCGTCTTTCGTGCACCTTAATGCATATGGTTCCATATCGTCCTGCATTAGCTGAGATTCATCGTTATTTACTGTTCTCGTAAACCAGTCCTATGCATAATTTCTCTCATGCTCCATGAGAATGTCCAGTCTCAGTGTTCCTGGATTCTTTGATTTATTTACAGATTTTATTGTGTCTCTTTAGTACGAGGGGAAATTGCATAAGATTAACTGAGTTATGAGATTTTGTACTAGTATATAAGACCGTTCTCTGAGGATAATAATAAAATAGAAAAAAATTAAGAGAGAATGGAAATACCATATAAATGACTACTTTTTACTCTCTGCAAAAATGCATTCTCTAAAAATAGGCAGTTGGAACGTAAGGGCTGTAGCATGAAAGTATTGTCGTAATTTTCAAACTATAGATATGAGAAGATAGATGCTGTCTATGGCTAAAAGTAAATAAAAATTAACATTGGTAATGAAATTGATAAGCTTATCATTTAGATGGGACGGTAGCCAGCTAAAACGCTACTTTAATAAAAAACAAACAAACAAAAAACAAAGTAAAATCTTCTCCTTATTTTTTTTTTTATTGATGTTTATAAAGAAAGGTGGCAATTAATAATTAAGTCCAAAGGATTGTTTAAAATGACCAACATAACGGGTCTTTTTAAAGTAGGATATAGGCAAAACATTTTGAATTGAATTTCTTTCAAAAATCGAAAGCGTTGTGTGCATTTATCTATATCAGTTGTTCTTATGTAATGGAACATTATGAATAAGTGATGAAGAAATTCAGTCAGGATTGAGCCTGAAAATATTTCTTTGCTGTTGAAACTGGGTCTGCGTGACTCATTCCTTTCAAACCGTTCTCTAGTGGTTTTATGTAATTGTATGGTTGGTGTTCTCATTTGGGGATACAAGCAAAATCAGTAATATTGGTTCTCTTTATTCTTTCGTCTTCGCTTGTTTGTATTTCATTGATACGAAAATATCTGCGGCAGCGTCCTTTCATGCCGTCTCCTTCTATTGTGTATCTGATTCATTCCAAGTTTTCAAAGACATTATCATTCCGAACAAATCAAATTATTTCTTTTGGACGGGAACATTTTGTTACAAAATATTTATTAATACGAAGAGGTGTAAGTCTTCTCAACAAAGAGAAAGTTGGTAAAACAGCAGCATTATACATATACAAGAAGGTTTATATTTTCAATCATAGCGACCTAAAAAGGGATCTGCCAACACATCTAATGACAAGACCATTCGACAATGAAATTCATCAGGATGGGGGTGGGGGTGGGGGAAGGGAGGAGGTATAAAACAGTATGATGAATTCATTAACCCAAATGATCCATCAAACCTGGGTGAAATCGCCATGCAAACGGCTTCATCGGACTTGGACACACGCCGCAATATTGTAACCGTTGGAAAGCGAGGACGATGAATAAAGAAGACACAGGACAAATTTGCAAGTGTGTAGATTAATAATGACAAAATATGAAGGATCGTAATCCCTGACTGGTCTAGACCCATTTAAGACGCCTTTAATTTGTCCCATGGGTACGTTTGGCAGGCTTAAACGGAACCGTAAGGCCCAATCCACCATTGTTGGTAGCAACGAG
This sequence comes from Melibe bucephala, assembly GCA_039654525.1. Lineage (NCBI taxonomy): Eukaryota > Metazoa > Mollusca > Gastropoda > Nudibranchia > Dendronotidae > Melibe > Melibe bucephala. Next base: position 9,518 of record JBCJKE010158810.1, read on the forward strand.
CTATCGACTTCACGTTTGATGGATGTTCGCTTGATGGGCACCCAATTACAAGAACAGCGTCAGCGGGGAGCGTTAGAGGGATGGGAGCAGTCTGCGGCAGCCTCGCTTTCGTGTTAGACATATTAATAATACAGTTTGGGGTTGACTCCTCTTCCCTCCGTAACTCTCTCACTCTCATCTGCTCAAGACATTTTTTTTCTTTATTTCACACCTTTTTGTCCCTTTGCTCCAACAAACGCTTCCGTGTTGGCAACAGGTTTCTTTCTCCCTCCCCGTCCGAATTAGTCTGACTCACTCAACTTCCATAACTGTTTAATAATGATGCATCATCTTACTCGCGTTATCTGATACTTATTTCTGTTCACACCCCACGTACTTGGAACGTTAAAGTTTTATTGTCATTAAAACATTCAAGCCTGCTGTTGTCATAACTCGCCTTCTCCTTAGATTTCTTTCTACGCTTATACCAACACCTGCTTTTATCAATTCTTTTTCATTAATTTTATTCAAGAAAGTATTACAGCTAAATGTGATCATTATCAAGTTTGCCAAATGTTATTATTAATTATTTATATGAATATTCGTAGGTAAATGAACAATCAAAAACAATAAGTCAGTGTGACATGTCATTTTATATATTACCTAGGTGTTAAAATCAATTGCATAAATGGTAAAAATGCCTACGAAAAGCGAGGAAGACTCCAAAAATGAAGGATTATTTCAAACTTTACTGAATTCATGCTGATCTTATTAAGATTACACAAATTCCTGTTTATCTTAAGCTCAATGAATCACACGGGCCCTTCCCGGGTCCGATTTACAAATCGTCAAAGACAGAACGATTCAGAGTCTGTTGGACAGAGTGAGACAGCGTGACGAAGGCAACACAAAGGATCAAAGAAAAGAAAAAGAGGAAGAGAGATAGACAGACATACAGATATGGATATATATATATATATATATATATATATATATATACATATTATAT
>JBCJKE010158921.1:0-10499 GCA_039654525.1 Melibe bucephala
TGGGGGGTAAAATGTCTAAGCGCTTTGAGCTTGCAATCTGCGGGGGAAAGCGCTATATAAATGCCATCTTTACTTTTTCTGTGTTTGTCTCGTATTGCGTTGTTAGTTCTAACTTATGAAAGATACAAGATCTGTGCGCAGACCACGACACATGACCTTTCAAAAGTTTCCTTGATTTCAGGATGGTATCTATTCCATTTTGTTTTGAAGATCAGCACTTTTACTCAAGTCATCAGTGACTTCGATTACGGTCCGCTTGCTCCATTAAGTCTCAGTCTTAGTTGCACAATGGTTACTTCTTTGACGGAGTATTGTTTTTTTTTAATAGGAGAACTACAATGTTTGAACAAGGGAACTAATCACTGTATTCAAGACGTTTAGGTAACCTTGCAGTCAATCGGGGCATGCTCCATCCAAGATGTTTACAGTCAAAACGGCATGGCAGGAATTTCTTTCTCTTTCTACCACCTTACCAGGTTTGCCCTTGAAAAAAGGGTTGTAAAAATGCAACCCTTGTTTTGAAGCTTAGTTCCAGTGGTGACACGTGACATATTTCATTCCACGTGAAAGAGCTTCGGATGACTTCTGCCCACGCTATCCCATGGGCTCGTTGTGAATGTTGAACAGCCATTTGCAGTCCGTGTCTATCCTCAGTCCTCGTCATCTCGGTGAGGATCAGATCTCTGGTTTCTTATGGCGGTACTAGAGAGCGCGGAGATCTCAGTGGTTAGGGCACTCGACCACCACCACAAAGGCCATGCCATCGGTTCTCTCCCGGCTATGAAGACTTGAATTTGACTTGGGGTTTTTTCAGGTTTGGTCAGCCTCCTTGTTCTGTGGTAGGCAGGATAAATGAGTGCCTAGTTCCATCGGAGACGGACGATATACTAGGAGGTCCCCTGTGATTTTGCCCATGTAAATTAATCCTCGGTGGTTAAAAGCCAAAAATGCAGGCCATATCGGCCGTCACCCTGACAATATACAATGCCTATCAAAACATTTCTTTCGATCCCATTCACCCCTGCTACTTTTTGTACCTCAGACTTATTGAATAATTCATTACTCCAAAGTCAAGTTTAAGAGAACGGCAGAGGGGAAGGGAGTGCGGCAGGGCATACATACTGTCACTCCTCTTAGAAGAATAGCCCAAGCGTAGCTAAGCCATTACTACAATATCGTCACAATTGATGCAAAAGGCCTAAACCTGGTAGCATATACGCTCTACGGTATTCCACAACCCCACACACTGGCCACGTTGCATATGTCCAGTTATATCTTTGGTTGTTAAAGATCGTTATATCTTGGACTGTTTCACACTTTTTTCATTTTGTTCCTGTTTCGAATAAGGCTTTAAGAATACACCTGTTTAATAAGAGAATAGTCATCTGAGCTTTCTATGTACTCGTCTTAAGTTCGCTCTCAGCGATAATGTGAGTTTACTATGTCAGGTAATTTTTTCGGAAGGTCAAACAACGTTGTGATGCATCTATTTATTACACATACCTTCCATTTTTTTCGAGCTTTGATCTTTATTTTAAGGGTCTCTTTTAAAATGCAATCCAAGATGCGTTCACACATGCGTTCACTTATCTTTATATTAAACGTGCATTCAGTAACACAATCCAACATGTGTTGTTAAGGGCCAACTGGTGTTGAAAAATATCTGCAATAAGGCAAACCAAGTCGCATTCAGAGGCTTCTTTAAATAGAGTGGCCAATGATGCAGTTCATGATGCGTCAGCATAACATGCATCTTCATACCCAAAAAAGTGCCTTCAATAACATAATTCATGATGCGGCATCAAGTGCATCTTCATAATAAGTTGACTTAAATAACACAGGCCATGATGTGTTCAAATAAATGTGTCTACAAAAACATACTCTATGGTGCGTTCACACTCGCATATTCGTATGAAAATTGTCCTTCAATAACCCAATCCAAGCTGCTTTATTACAATCATCAAGTGTAAAAATGAAATTTCAATAGAGCAGTCTAAGATGACTTGATACACATCTCAATGCATAAAATCGATGTTGATAAATCAAATGAGTTTAAGCACTTCATATAACGCATGTTGAATATGTGAATCCAAGATGCATTTACACACATGGCTTAACAACATAGGAGATCACTTCAATAAGGCAACCCGAGACAAAGCAAACAATCTACTTGTAAAATTAACCCCAATGAGACAACCCAAAACCCGGTTATACATACATGTTCAAATTGAAATGTACCAACCTCATATTGTGCATGATATTACGTCGAGTTCCTAAAAGAAGTGAATCTCTTTGAAACACCTCTTCAGGGCTTGAAATTCTGACACTCCAAGGCGATCAGAACACATTGATCTGAGTCCCGGGACTGCCCCACCCCATTCCCTCCCCCTCCCACCTTCCCAATTAAGAGGAATTGAACTTGTTGCTCCTTTTCGTTGTCATAGTTACTATCTTTGAATCATTTTAACTGACCACTGTGCTATGCTTCAATGCATACCTATCAAATCTTCCAATCAACCAGGACATGCTTCAGGGTTCTATAGCCAACACCGTGTAGCGGCTACTTCTCGTCCTCTTTACACTAGCTTGCAAGGTTCGGCTTTGGTGTGGAGGAGTTAATTATGCAGCCCTTGTTCTAAAACTTGTTCAAGTGTGACTATTTCATGTGAGGGATTTTCAAATGTCGCCTTCCCACGTCGCCCATTGTTCCTCTTATCCTTCTTGAACAGCCCCGTGCTGTCTGTTCTCGTCCTCAGTTTACTTTATCTCGGTCAAGACCTGCTCTCTAGATTCTTTTGATGATACATGAGACCATGTACCTTCTACACAATTCCACAACATCCACCGATCGTATCTCACGTTCGAATCATCCGTGACCCATTTTTTCGGTGATATATATAGTCTTGAATTTTATCTTGAATTGTTTTGCATGGGTTCCAATTTGCTCGTGTTTGAAGACGGGGATCAATTAATACAACCCCGTTGTTTGATTTCAATACCTTAGCAAAAATTTTGATCTTTTTTACAGTTTTCATGGGAAATTAATTTCAGCGGTAATGAGCTTTGCGTGTAAGAGTCACGCTTGCTCATCATATCATTACGGAAAGCCAACTCATCTTCTGGTGCAGCTTTTCATTTTAGCTCCTAGCCACTCATCATTTGTTGTATCCATTTTAAGGGTATATTAAAATGGCAATTCAATGTGTGTTCAAATACGAATCTTCATATAGAAGGTGCCTTCAATAACACAATCCAAGATGTGTTCATTAGGCCAATCAAAGATGCATTCTCAGAGGCATCGTTATTTATAAAGTGACCTTCATTAACCCAATACTTACTTCGTTTACACACACACACATAATTATATAAAGCGTGTTCGTCAATAATACAGTGCACGATGCCCTCACAAATGCATATTGATATAGGAATCGCCTTTAATAACTGAACACACAATGCATTCCCACATGCTTCTTCTTGTAAAATGGATTTTCGATTAGAGTCTAAAATAGCTTGATTTACACATTCTTCATGTAAAAATGTACTTCCTAAGACAACCGGAGATACCTTTATATTAGCTTTTCCATATCAAAATGTTGCAAACTCAACTTTTGTAATGTGTCAGTACCAGTTACTCGGGGAAGAGAATCCTTAAAACATCTATTCCGCTTTGAGCTTATAACTCTGACACCCAAAGACCCCATGGCCACACCGAGTTGATGACATTATTTTCCTGGTACTGCCGCCCCCCCCCCCAGTGACAAGCTTGTCTCGTTACCTCTACAACCTATCACCTGAGCTATATAACAAGCCAGCTAAGATGTTGTTGGCATCTGATTCTCGCAAGACTAAGGGCTTGCTAGCTAGGATTGAAGACACCGTCTTGTGTGGCAGGTCAGGCCGATGAGGGAATCCCAAACCAGTGCAAGTGAATAATATGGTATCTTGATTGTCTTCCGGATTTGAAGACTTTCTTCTTTTCTTCCTGATTTGAAGACTTTCTTCTTTTCTTTTTGCCTCGGACTGTTGGACAAAGGTCTACTCTAAGTTTGATAGCCCGTCTTTCACTGTCTCTCTCCGGGCTTGTCGATCAGAGGCAGTGACTCTCCAGGTGTTCACGTCAATTTCCATGATTATGTCTGTCTCTCTTGCAGACATCCTTAAAGTGGAGGTTCGGTTTGCCTATGGATCGGCTTCCTTATGTCAAATCTCCGTAGAGGAGGTCATTAAGTATTTTCTGTCCTTCATGCGCACAACAAGCCCCAGCTAGGGCAGACTGTAGATGCTGGAGACCATGGCTCTCTCCAGTACGCGGGTGTTTGAGGATTTGTTCCTGTCAAGTGACGCCCGGGATGCGGTGGGGACAGTGCATCTAAAAGGCGTTAAGCTTGTGCTCCTGTCTTTCTCTCATTGTACATGCCTCGCTCACAGTACAGGCCCTGTATACCTTGTCTTTCGTCTGCTCTTTCAACCTGACATTCTTCCAAACTCTGTTGTTGAGTATAGCCGTCTTGGTAGCGGATTTGCTGATACGCCTGTCTAGCTCTGTCTAGAAAGTCAGAGATTGTATAGCCCCGATACACAAAGTTGTGGACAATTTCCAACGCTTGGTCAGAGATTCTGATGCTGGGTGGAGATTCCGTGCCTTGCTCTATGACATGCATTTTTTTCTGGTTGATTGTCAGCCCAAAGTCCTCGTATGCCTGGTTAAAGCGGTCCACAGCTGTTGGGGGCCCTCTGCTGTATGGGTTGTGATTGATGCATCATCCGCGAAGAGGAGATCCGAAGGCAATTTCCGCTGGCATTTGGACTTGGCCTTGAACAGGGAGAGATAATACAGTTTGCCATCCGATTTGGTTCGTGGGTAGATGCCCTCAGTGGCTGATACCAATAAATATTCGAAAACAGTGTCGGGGCTTATGATCCAGTTGTTATTGTCAGGCCAGATCATTTTAGTTATCTTAGTTGCCACCAAATTCTTCTTTGCTCTAGGCCCAGTGTTTGGACAAATATACTGACCATTATTCTATTATGCCTCTTTATGTATCTGCCACAGCTAATGCACTCTTGCAACCATCATGGATATGCCTCCGAGCCAACACAAGTCAAGCATTCCTCCATCTTTTCACCACCGTGCCAAGCCCACCTTTGTTGGCTAAGGCATCACAATTATAAAAATGATCAAATTATTGACCTTTTCATGAAGCTTAGCTACAATTGTGACATGTCACATTATGTAATTTCTTTGTAGGGGATCTTTGAATGGCATCCTCCTACGCAGTCCATTGGCTTTATTATCCTTGTTGAGCGTCAGTCGTTTCCCCTTCCCCTTCTTAGTTTTAATGATCTCGGTGAGGACCATACTGCTAGATTCTTTTAGTGAAGCCTGAACCACATATTATGATCTACATCATTCTGGAACACTTGCTGATTGTATTGGCCATGCCCCGTTATTCATTTCCTCTTTACTTCCTTGATTGTTTCATCTTGAACAGCTTCCCATTGTTTCCATTTCCATCCCTGTTTGAAGATATGGTTCAATGGATACGACAGCCGTATTACTAGATTTTGTAAACATTGGCAGAAAGCTGGACTTTCCGACTCTATCGTTCCATGAAACTTAGTTCGGCAGTATTGTGAGTTTAATCTATAGCAGTCAAGATGCTCATATGTCTACTAAACACTTCGGGGAACCGGCCACCTTTTCTTATTCTCATCTATTTATGTTTCGAATCCGTCAACCTTTGATATTAGTATATTAAACGTCTCTTCAAGGCAACCTTTAGGTACGTTTGATTTACATATTATGCATCTTGGAGTAGAACATGCCCTCGATGTAGCAATCTAAAATGGAATATTAATCATATCTTCGTATCAAAAATCTGCTCTTTAAGATGGGTATGGTTCAGTATGGGTCCATTCAAACAAGCTCAGTGGTTATGGCACTCGACCTCCAAGCCAAAGGTCACTGGTTCGTTCACAGTTGTGCAGCTAGGCTTGATTTAAAACCCAAGTCTTTTGGGAGTTTTCCGCCTCCTTGTCCTGTGGTAGGCAAGATAAATGAATGACAAGTCCCATCGGAGACGGGCGATGAACGAGAAGGCCCATGTTCCAATGCGCATGTAAAAGAACCCCCTTGTGGTTAAAATCGAAAAGAGCAGGCCATATCGGTCGCCATCCTGGCAAAATTCAAGCTCTTCTACCTCTGATATATTGACAAATTCGTTACTCTGAATTCACCTGGAAGAGGCAACAATCAGAGTCGAAGAGAGTGTGACTTGACTCCTATACCTCTCTTAGAATATAAGCCCAGGTGTAGCAATGCCATTGCTAAATATCGTCAACGTTGACGTAAAAGGCCCACATTCATTCAAACACACATCCTTAATCAGTCTCAACATGAGATGGAAACAGATATAATTCACTGATGGATACCTTGATCTAACTGAAACTGTATTGTGAAGTCTTTCTAATTGTGAAAGGAAACAGAACACTGATTCGCAGTACAAATATGTTTGCATAGCGTGATCATTTACTTTTACAACAGTTCTGATAGTCGGTGTCTGTTTGATATCGATCAAAAGACTACCTTTGGATAACAGTATGGTTTCTTAAAGAAAAATGTTCCTATCTGTAGGTTTGGTATACCAAAGCACACTCCTCACTCGAGGAAAAAATATGGAATATTCGTATCTATCTCAAGGTAACTCCTTCTCACAACTAGTCTGCGGGATACCCTTGGGCAAGGCAGGCATCCACTAGACTCTCCGATCAAGGTCTCGTGAAATATTATGTAAGGTTTAGAGAGACGGTCAGCGTGCAGCAAGTGGCTATGGCTCTGATTCAAATAATGGCCAAGCCAATGACCAAAACCATGTCTTGAAAAGACACGGAAGCAATACGTGAGACTTTGCTTTCCAACATCCAGTCTTTGGTGATAATGGAAGTTACCTTGAATGAAATGTTCTATAGCGTTTGCAATAGTACACTTCGTTCCTAAGAAATTTGAAGATATATGATTTGCATTTACACAAGTATCTACTTAAAAAAGGGTTACTTTGAAAGGCAACTTTATTGGACGCATCTTCATGTAAAATAGTATCTTTAATAAGCCTTTCGATCCAAGACTTTTATGCACATTTGCATTAGAAAAGTTAGTTCAACAAGAAGTCCAACTTACATTCAAAACATTAATAAAAAATACCTTCAATAACCATTCAAATATGCCTTGATACATACATCTTCATCCCCCAAAAGTGTCCTAAGAAACGCAATCCAAGATGCGTTTCCGCGTTCCATATAATAACGTACCTTCAATAAGTCTATCCATGATACGTTTATACGAACACCTTCATACAAAATGTTTCTCCAATAAGATAACCGAAGATGTGCATCTTTATATTGAACGTATCCGCAGTAATACAAGCGAAAATGAAATTATAAGCTCATCTCCATTTAAACAGTTACGTCAATAAGATAATCCATAATGCGCTTATTCACGTATCTTCATAATATGGGTTTGACAGTACCTGTCCCTTGGAGAAGAGAGCCTCCATCGAAAAAAATTGATTTGTGCTTGAAATTGTGATACCCAAAAGACAGATCACACTGGATTCGTGAGTCTTCATTGTCTGGGACTGCCTTCCCCTTCTTCCACTGAGAGCCAATTGTAGTCCTTTCTTCTCGGTTTTATCAACATACTTTCAATGACATCCCAACTGACCTATCTAATCATTCAATGAGAACGTACTTTTAACGTTTTTATTGTGGTAAAGTATCTTATCATTGATCGTGGAATGTTGCTTGTTCTATTTATTGATGTGTTCTGTTCTTTATCAGTGCGTTTTTGCTCACTGTAATTTTTCGTATATTTTTTAAGCTTAAGTTTTACTTTGTCCTATTTTAGGTTGTTTCAATAGGGCGTCCATTGATCTACCTCTACGACTTTGCCTCTCTTCGATTGTTTGTTATTGTAAACATCTGTCTGTCTCAGGAGACAATGGAGTTTTGCACCACAGAGTCAGTCTGCAGTTGAAATGCAGCGCCGACTGTGCCTCTAGAACCTGGATCCTCGAGCGACATGTCCTGCTGTATGTGTTGCACACAAAGACGGTGTCATCGGGAAGCGCCGTCTCTGCCCTCTCACGTCTGCGGCATCTTCTCTCTTCCCACTGCTCTTCTCTCTTATTCTTTTCTGACGTCTTCATGGCCGATCTTGTGGTCTGTCGCCAAGCACCGCGGTCTGCTGCCACTGCTTCAAATTCGGCTGATGCAATGTCTGCCGCCGTGAGGTATCGCTTGCAAAGTCTTTGTAGCGGACCCAAGTATGAGGCAAAGGGCGGAGTTATATGACAAAGAATTATTAGATCTAACATACTAGAAGTGTTGGGTTGGTGGTAAGAACGCTATTCTTGCCTCGGCGAGACTATTCGGTGTCATTGTCTCGGGTTCAATTCTCAGTGGAACCACAAAATTGTCTTTATTATTCTTTATCAAATTCTTCCCTCTGTAATTGTAAATATTTTCTATGGGGATTATTTATATAAATGATTTCTTTGGCTTTGTAGCGGAGTATGGACCTTCCTGACGGTCTGATGCCAGTGGCAAGGTCCTCGTAATGGGCAGTCTTATGGATCCTGCCGTCATGCATGAGGGTGACATAGCCAAGACAGCGCAAATGTCTCTTTGTCTAGCAAGGCAAACATGCTGAGGGTTCCAGTCCGTGCTAGGACTTTGTTGGCGATGTGGTCCCACCACGAAATATCGAGGATCCTCCTGAGATTAAAAGCGTCACGCCTGCTTTCCTGTCGGGAGTACGGAATCCAGTCCTCGCTACCATACAGCAGAGTGCTAAGCACACAGACTTGGTGCACTTTGGTCTTTGTGTTGACGGTGAGCATGGAGTTTCCGAGCGCTCCCTTTGATAGGCTGCCCATAGGTGTAGCGGCTTTGCACATTCTAATATATAACATTGTCCAGATAGAGCCAAGACAGGTGAAATCCTCCACGACATCTAGTGTGCAGTCACCAACGGTGATACATGGAGCGGGACTGACATCTTGGCAGGGACGTCGGTCATTGTATGCTAATCGTGCGACCAAGCGCTTTGTTGGAGTGGGTTTGCAGTCTGCTCTTCGGCGTTTGTCCTTAGCTCCAAGCAACCATTGAAGCAGACAGACTGTAGCTGACCAATAAGACTCGATGGCCCCTCCCATCATCGATGACAACCCATAGCGTCCGAGCTCACGCCAATACGCCCAAGACATAATTGCAAGTCTCCTGCGTTGTTTCTGCCGCTGGAACAGCATGGAGCATATTGCATCCTGATTTACCCAGTCGTCGGCACCTGACCTCCCTCTCAACCTTATTGGTGTAGTTCAAATGAATGCAGAGCAGTACGTTTGGCCCCATATTGGTTCCAGGAGTTGCTGGAGACAGCGCTGCACAGTGGTCCGCCTTCGGGGCTCCACTGCTCCGTTGTAGGGTTTACTCCCTTTCACTTGGCAGTTGGATCCGTCCATGATCTTCTCCGCCTCCGTTATTCTTCGAGGTTTTCACCTTTTTAATTCTACCACGTGAATATTCGTGTGTTCCATCAATAGACCACAATATCTGTCCTTTCATTGGTTTTCTTTCTCTCAGGAGCGTTGGTCTATTAATTCCTGTTCTTGGGGAAGATCAGGGCTTGCAATCGATACTCATGTCATCAGTCGTATTCATTAGGCCGAGTCTGCCCCTTCTACCTCATATATAACAATGCCACAGTGGAGAGCTCAAAGTGAATAATAAACAACGATAGGAAGTAAAAAGTCTCCACTAGAAAAACAAAACAAACTCATATCGTAGTTTGGGGTACTCGTGCAAATTCTTGTTTTCTAATGTACATCCCTTTCTCTAGGGAAATGTGTTTCCTAGTTAGATACAGACAGATTGAATTCTCGCGAAAAATATCATGGACAATCCTTATCTCATGATTTGGTACCACATTTAGGAATAGTTTGAGGACTCTATTTTTGATAAAGACATAAGCTGATTTTCTTCTTCTTGTGGAGGGAGGGGAACCAGTTCTGAAAACCCTGAGAATTGGTTGGTTGAATTTTATGCTTTAGTTTTGGTCACAGATTTAGCCAACTTACTGTGTCACTATTCTTTAGATCTGAAATTCCTAAACTCTTTTGATTCTTACTTATAATGCAGATCAACAGCTTTTCATTATGTTTCATTTGTCATTTTGTTTACGTATAATCATCTTAAGCTCCTCAGCATCATCCTGGAGATATTTTTAGACTTCCTTGTGCATGATGCTAGTTTCAAACTGAGTTAGTGTAAAGATCATTTCATGGAGTCAAACAGTCCACTTGATTTGCAGCACTCAACTTAAATGGCGTGACATAAAAAGATATTGTTTGCTTCTTCTTCTTCAAATACCAGGTCTGAAACAGACATCGGTGATCATGGCACGCCATTTACTTCTATCCTCAGACAATCTCAAAAAGCTCATA
>JBCJKE010159143.1:0-10498 GCA_039654525.1 Melibe bucephala
CCAACAAAAAAGAAAGAAAGAAAAAAAAAGGGAATGTTCTTATAACAGTGTAATGTGAATTTTTTAATGTAATAATAATAATAATAATAATAATAATAATAATAATAATAATAATAATAATAGTAGCAATTATCAACATGTTTTTAAAATTTGCTGTATATGGTTTAAATATTTCATGTCGAAGATTGTCATTGTTAAATAATGGTTTGCTTACCACCTCATTCATGTCCTCAGACGTTCCTCGTTTCAAGCACTGATTACCACACTAAATAACCTGTCAGTTTGAATTCACCTGAGATTATGATCACGTTTTTATATTGTTGAATTACCTTCTTTACATAACTTTTAACTTCATTTTGCCCAAAAATTTCTTGACGTCACCCTTTAGCATTCTCTGTAACTCCTCACTAAAGAGATATAATTTTAGCCATTTGTTTCACAGTTGAAGACCCAGACCTTTTCCTGTCCACATCATCGATCACTTTATTTTCACCCAAATATTAATGTGATGATTGATAGCACATTCTTTTGTATTAAAAATAGTCATGTGATGATTGACAGTACATTGTTTTGCTTCACAGAAGCTGCGGTGGATGTTCCGAGCATTCTTGTGAATGATTCTGTTGGCCCCGCGTCAACACAGAAACTTCTGGAGGGGGCTAGTGTCCAGGCGCCTTTAGCCCCAGAAGAAGATGCTCAAGTTGAAGAAGTGATGCAAGTTGCCGCCTCTGCCACTGTATCTCACTCGGCACCACCTGTAGAACACAAGGAAAATGGTCAAGTAAGTTTATGAAAATCTGCTCCAACTTCACTTTTCTTTTTTAACAGGATCGTTTAGTGCAACATGTGAATTGAGTTTGTTATCTGCTTTCAAATTTAAATTCACATCTCAATAATGGTGGTTGATATTGCAATACATAGCAATAGTGATAGTAAGTAGGTGTGAAATGGGTAACGAACATGTGAACATTGGCTAAAACATAATAATATTAAAGAATTGTGTTAATAAAATGTCACAGAATATCATGGAGAGGAAAAAGCAATGAGAATTTGAAACCTACAAGGAGATTCTTGTGAGTTTGGCTTTTTATTTGGAAGACAGAATTGGGGGGACCGGTCGGATTAGGGTTTGATCTGTAGACAGATGCAAGCTGTAAAGAAAAAATGGGAAATTTGTTCCCCTCTTTATTAGAATCTTTATCGTTTTGACCAGTATCTTCAAATAACTAGAGTATTTCAGAGCTTAGTAGAATAGTCACAAAATATTTTATTTTTCACTAAATTGAGATATGTTTAAGCTAATGATGGATTTTTAAGAATGATTGAGATATAATCTCAGTATCTCCCTTTATGCCAATTGCCTTTTTTCCAGGTTGTAAAAGACACATCAAGCATTATGGAGACCAGCTTGGATGATCCATCCCTTTATGAACCCAACCAGACGATGGACGAGTCGGATGACGACGAGGACGAAGATCAAGGGAAAAAACCAGGCCTCGATGAGCAGATTGCTAAGTTGGACGAGGAAATCAACAAGCCCACAATGGCAGCTGAATTGAATCTGCCTTCCCAATCTGCCACACCAAAAGCTGCCGAGGCCCCCAAGAAGAGCCAAGGTGGAATGTGTGGAAAGGCCTTGATGCTTTCCCTGCTTCTCAGTCTTGTCATTGCATTCGTACTATTTTATGTCATCTTCTTTAGCAACATTCAACATCCCTTGGTGCCCAAACTCAGGCAAAACCTGAAATTCTTAGAACCCGTGGCAGACTATGTCGGAAAGCAAGCGAAAGCAGTGGCGTCAGCCTTCAAGAAAAAGTAAAGAGGCTCTCTTCAACAAACTCATGCATGTATTTTGAATTGATACCATATTAATATTGGTTGCTACTGTTCCATGCTGTAGTTTTGCAGGTGCCAGATTAATGACTATTCCATTTCTGTGAATAAAAATGAAAAGTTAAGGTTATCAAAACATATCGCTCCTTCTCTTTATCCTCGTCTCATTCAGGCAGGGTTTGTGATTGTTCCTGTCTCCTTTATTTAAATAATGTTTTGTTAAGCTACGATCCTAATTTATTTCTAGCAAACAGACCTTGTTTGCTCTAAAGCCTGAGATATGTTGTTTGTTTTGCCCCCTCTGATCCCCTTGTTTAAATACCGAAAAGGACTTGTCTGTGTTTATAATATTTTCTTGAGACTTAAAGAAACTTTTGAAATGAAATAATATATAAATATATATATATATATTTAAAGGCATATTTTGTCATAATTTCTTATCTTTGATTTGACTTAATGTTGGTACTATGTTAAGTTTGATGGATGTAGTTATGTAATGTACTCGTGTCAAGATCTTTAAGCTTTCAAGAATTGGTTGTTACTTTAAGGCAGGTATAGTACGGTACATATGAGATGACTTTTTGTTTTTAGGAGGTTAAATGGTTAAAGCTGTCATTCCATGTGATGATTCCTTTAAAAGCTTTCAATCCGATACACCTTAATTAAGTAAAATTGTGTATTTTTCCTAGGGAAAATGATAGAAGCGGATATTTTTCCCCAAGGGGAGAGGAGACGGAGGAGGTTGTTCCATGTTTAATAAGCATTGTATCAGATTGATGTTATACCAAAGAGTTTATATTTTGAGGAGCTCTTTCTTTCTTATGAAATTTTGGTATTTGCGCCAGCACTTTTGCAGTAGCATCAACTTAATGGTGGTAGCAGTGACTAGGTTGTGTGTCAAACAAGGGTTAGATTTGCTTGTGGGTCACGTATTAATAGCTCGGCTTCAAATATGTGGATCTTAGAAGTTTAAGAATCTGACTTTCTTTTTTCAGACATGGATTAACTAAGTAATTAGACAATTCAGTAACAGCAAAGTCTGAAAGACGAAATTGGCTCTATCTATTTGTATTTGCCTTACAAAAGTACTTATGGAAATTTCAATCCAGATTTATCTTCTGTAAGAGTTATTTTGAATCTGCCATCTGATCTGAAAGATATATGATGTTCAAATTGACTTAAAGGTGTCTACGCTCTTATGTTGATGTGCAAAATTAAGGATTTTTGGATTAATTCTTAAGACAATTTTAAGAGATTATAGTAAATTTATAATGAATATTTCTTTTCCATTGTAAAAGCATGTACTTTTGATTTTTGTTGCATTTTCTCCTTCAATAAACAAGACTTGAATGCAGTGTTCTTGGACTAAATCTAGGGCAAATTGACTTTTGTTCCAATGTTTGTTGTAATGAGGGCATTTATATAGTGCAATTATTTGGACAAGGATTTGATTCAATACCGAATTATTTGACACTTGCTGCAGCAGTAATCAAGCCTATATAAGGGCAAGCGAGATTCCCGAGATGAATGCAATCATCAATTCAATCGATCACTCTGTCTGCCCTGCCTGCTGATTCTCGCAACATTCCCACCTCACCACTGCCAAGCTTCCTTGCAACTTATGTGTGGCTCCCATCTCCTCATTTGTCAGTGTTTTGCTTATCCTGCCTAGAGCTGACAACACCCAAAGGAAACAAAAAACAAAGCAAAACAAAAACCAAACCAAAAAGCAAAAAAAACCCCAAAAAACAACAACAAAAAATAATCAAGGCTTTTAGGTGATAAAATGTGTAGGATATAATTAGACAGTAGTACTTTCTATCGTTTAGGCTGTTTGTGGTTTAGGCTTTTTGGTCATTTTGGCCATTTTGGCTGTTTGTGGTTTAGGCTTTTTGGTCATTTTGGCTGTCAGCATACAGACCATTGACCAAGCTGTTCATCATTCAAGCTTTTTGTCATTTAGGCTTTTGGTCATTCAGGCTTTTGGTCGTTAAGACTTGGTCATTCAGGCTTTTGATCATTTAGGCTATTGGTCATTCAGGCTTTTGGTCATTCAGGCTTTTGGTCGTTAAGACTTTTGGTCATTCAGACTTTTGGTCATTTAGGCTTCAGGTCATTTAGGTTGCATGTGGAGAATGAAGAATGAGTTTGATTAAACTGTCATGAAGTGTGACTTATTCTTGAAGTGCTTGATGGCAAAGTTTTTGTACAAGGTTCATTCTAATTCCATTTTCCAATTCCATTGTACTATTGTAATTGATATGATTTCATGTCTCTGTGAGCTTGTGTTGTGGTCTGACAGATGTAATTTCTTTTTTGGTGCAGGTTTGTACATCTCATGGAAAAAATAAAATAAAAATCAGTTTTGTAATTTCTCTTGCCTTGAAAAGCATAATGACTATGTTATTTTTTGTGTTACAATCTACCATATACAGTTGTTGACAATGGGCAAGACGTGAAGAAGTTAGTGCTAGAAGCACCTAATTGTATTTTTATATAGAGCTGACCACTTTCAAGTTGTATAGGGTTGAAATTATGTATGGAGATTCTACGTTTTCTGATGTTTCAGTATGCATAATAGAATGTATTTAACCAGCTACACTTTAATTAAATTACCATAGTATTTCAAATGAAAGGTTGCAAAAAATACCAAAACCAATTGCCTTAGAACATTTTTATACTGATGCATTAACTAGTCTCTCATCAATTTTTCATGTCACTACGATTTGGCAAAAAGTTAGAAGTAGATATACTTTTAAAGAACAAAAAGTATCCCGGTATAAAACAAAACACATTTAGGGCCTTTTCCATTAACGTCTTCATCGAGAACAAAATGTCAAAAGCAAGCGTTGTTCATGTTATTTAAAGTAAGTTTTCTGCAGGTTATAAACTCGTTATGCATTTTACTCCCATCACTCTTATTTAAGAGCTGACATCTTATAAAATTTATTTTGAACTTGTCATTAATAACAAATTATTTTCTTTAATTATGTCACTCATGATCATTGTCTATTGCCTGCCAATTTTCAATATCTAAATGGTTTTAAAAAGCAGATGTGAAGAGTAGTCTTTCTGTTCAGTGTAATATACTCTCAGGATAGCATGCCTGTGTTGGATTCCTGACAATGGTGCTGCCTCATAGCTCTAGTGAATCTACTGATTTTGGAACAACAGCGAAAACCTTGTTTCAAGCTATTGAAACAGAATTCCCATATTCATTTATTTATAAGCATGCAATTTTGTTCTTTTTCTTTTCGTTAGACTTTCAAAATGAATGATTTACTCTGTTTTGTTTCTTTTCTTTTTTTTCTTCTTTCATTTTTTACCCGAACAGGTTCATAATTAGTTTTTCAGCATAAGGTGATAATAAGATGCATCATCTTTTCAAGTGCCAATTGCTAGAAGCTAGAAATATGTAAAGTCATTGGCTGAGCATATTGAAGAATTTCACCATTCTTAAATTAATTTTGAGTGACATTTAAAAACCTTTGTCATTTTGTATGAGAAGAAAAAACAAGAAAGAAAAAAAAAAGAAAGAGAAAAAAAAATAATTAAAAGGCTATACACAGAACATGGTTCTAATCAAAAACCTTCTCCTAAGGTTGAATCCAAGTTCTCTGTTGAAATGACATTTCCAGACAGCTACAGATCAATTTAATCCGTATCAAATTTTGAGATTTTAAGTCTTCTTTAAGAATTATCCACTAATTTTACTCTCTAGAATCTAATTTATAATCTGTCATCGGCTAAGCAAAATTATACTCAAATCACTCACTCCCATATATTGGCTCAGTAAGTGTTGTAAAGCAATATACAAAATCTGTGGTTGTAATAAAGTTCACGGAAGTATTTTCACTCTTTGCTTATTGTGAAATCAAGCATGTTATGTATACCAATGCCAATGATTAAATATCTATATGAAAATTATTCTATACATATTATATAAATATATATTTCTTATACATCTGTATATCTGTCATGCTTTTAACACATTTTATATGCTGACAAATTTTGATACTAATTTTGTTTCATTTATTTTTAAGGAAGATTTGTTTTTAGTTTTTTATTTGTACCCTTAATTTTGTCATGATTTGCATGACTGCATGAATCTCATCCGATCATTTCTTTTGTTTTCCTCCCTTTCTAAAACAATTTATTTTTTGACTCATTGAAATACATTGTTCTTAATTTTTCATTTTTAATTTGCTCTTACAGTTCAGTTTAAAAAAAAAAAGTGAAAGTTTTGTTTTGTTTTGTTTTTTTGTTTTTTTTCATGCATTGGAAAACATATATATGCTGTTAAGATCAGGAGAATATATTGAAAATATGTATAAAGGCTACTATAGATCAAATGAAGTTTACAAAAGGCATTTTGTTGATAGATAATCATGTTAAATCATATCAGGGTGGAGGTCAGCTGAATTTTTTTTTTTAAAACCACACCCCTCCTGATTTGCTTTCTTGCACTTTCTTTCATCATTTGCTACATTAAGTCATTAAAAATAAGGAGCTGAAATTACTTTCAATTGCATTCATATTCTTCTAATAGTAATAATAAAATAGGTGAAATGCGAGTCATTTCTTTGTGCACAGAAGTCATTCATGAATAGCATTGCCAACTTCCCTTTACACTAATTTGTCTTTTTTCTTGAAACTTGTATATTTTCCTGTCTGCTCTAAGCAAAGCATTGTAGACTGTTCTACTGGATATGAATTATCTATACATATATTTAGGAGCTGATGTTTTTTTGTTCTTTTTAAAGCATTACGCATTTATTTATGCAGATATGGCTTTGGTTTTTAAACTGGGGTGCTTCATCATGAACGGGCAAAAACATCGCACGTTTCGCATCTTTCGTTTGCGATTTTCCTGCCAGCAAGACTTTAACACCAAACCACAGGAAAATTATCATTATTTTCCCCTCATTTTCAGCCATTCATTAGCCAGGGGTGTCTTGTTGTTGTAGTTAGGATTCTAAATGAAAATTTTTACACATTAAAAAGTGTGTGTGCTTATCTGTATTTGGGTCAAATGACATTGTGTGATATTGGGATTAATCACATGTGTCTTTCAGTCCAATGACCAATGAAGATCCAGCACATTGATTTTGAAGATGTAAGGCTTGTTTCGGTGAGGAAGAAAAAAATAAATGGCATACGATAGCATTAAAGAATATGTATTTATCTAATTGCTATCCTATCATTTGTAAGAAACCAATGTTGTGAACACAGCAAGTTGGGAGGTAGAATGTTTCTCTACTGTTTCTATTCCTTTGTGAAACATGCTACAGAGGGGCATTAAAAATTTTTTCTTTTTTTTTTTTTTTTTTTTAAATGTGTAGGGCTTCTCTAAAGAGATTTTTCTGTTGCATTTCTCAGCTTTCCCATGACAGTGACTAGTTTCCTGATTTTTTATGTATGTTTGTTTGTTGTTGTGGTAACTTTTATTTTCCATTGTCATATTCAGAATGGCTACTGTTTAAGTAATGAAAATATGATTTTAAATCTGAATGGATGCTGGCCTCTAAGTGTAATGGATTGGTTTGGGCAGATTTAGTTGTTTTGTACACGGCCAGGAGATTTTAGGTTTTTTGCCAAAATTTAGAAAGAAAAAACCCCCCAAAAAAATCAAAGAATATTTTGAGTCTTAATGAATATCATTTCTGATTTTAAGGAGCTCTAATTTTTTAAGGAGCTCTAATTTTTCTTCTTGAAAAATTACTTCATAGTAGGATTGCTAAGTCTGAAGAGCAGTTAATTTTCTTATGAGATAGAGGTATTCTATTGTAGTTTCTATTAAGATGTATTGCTCTGTGGTGGTTGTGATCCTTCTTTTTTTTTTTTTTTTGGCGGGGAATCACACACACACCACACACACATCACACACACATTTTTTGGTCTAATTTTTTATTGTTCTTACATAATTTCCCTTTTCTTTCCTTTTTTGCAGGGGGGGGGGGGGCGGTAAAGAAACCATTTTGTTACCTCTTCCTGCAGCATAAAAAAGGAGAAAAAAGAAAAAAGATCTCTTCAGTCTGTTTGAAGCAAATCTGTGTGCCAAATGATTCTGATCTCAAGTCTAAAATTGCCTCTTAAAATTATTGAATCTTAAAATGAAATTGGTCCAATCACCCATTTTTTTTTTCTTTTCTTCTTTCTTTTTAATATATTTCGGATTTGCAAAACTGAAATGTTAGACGGTAATTGTATTTGTGTTACTGGTATGTTAAATATTTCCTGCCTGCTTGGCGGTACTGGGCATTGTTTTTGTTTTTTGTTGCTTTTGTTTTGTTTGTTTGATGCTTTTTTTTTTTTTTTTTGAGGGGGAGGATGAAGTGGTTGTTTCGTCTTTGTTCTTTTGCTCTTTTACTCCTCTTTTGTACTCATTCTTCAATCATAATGAAAATGGGATGTTTGCAATGTTATATGGGATGGATTACTCCAGCTACTTCAATACCTGAGAACAAATTCAGTCAATTAAGAAAAGGATAATGCTCAGGAAAGGCAGAAATAAGAGCTCTCGCTGTTTTATAACTGGGTGTTTTTATATCAAGGGGGAAAAATGAAAAGCTTTTAAAGCCTTAATTCATTTTCGATTAGATGTATCCAGTTATTAGCCTCACTTTGAACCACAAATATTTTGCATGAAGTGTTTTGTCTAATATCAGGAAACAAACATTAAGAGCTCTTTGACACCTCCCACCCACCTCTTTTTCTTTCTTTCTTTTTGTATTCTTGTACTCATGTCATCCATTTTTTCCTTACTTTCGCCTTCATTTTCTTCACAGGAAAAAATTTGGTGATGTGTTCTTGCCTTTCACTTACGCTAAAATTGAATCACGTCATCCATGTCTACTTGTACAATTATTGCAATCTTCATTTTGTCATTAAATTTTTGAGTTTATTGTCTGTGTTAAAAGAATAAGAAGGACTTTGTTGCAGCTCTGATGAAAAAATTTTCACCACAATGCTCTGTATGCTTGCATCTCTAATCTGTTGCTTGAGGACGGACCTTTACTCTACTCTGGGAAATGATTTGATTGTGGATGCGGTATAAAACCTACAACTACAAATTTTTCACACTCCCTTGACCTCAAGTTGTGTTGTTTGTTTTTTACTTTACTCCTTTCGCTACTTTATTGCATCCAGAAGTACTTCACATTTATACTTTGGCTTGATTCATTCATATATTTTTTATTTGCTTCTGCGTTATGCGATGTAAATTACGTAACATACTTTTTGCATATTACTATTATTGTCATTGTAAACTTTCCTCATTTGTTTACTTACTGTGTCGATGGTTGCATTTGTTGATAATACATGCATGCATATCCACACACAGGACGACCGTACTCGTGCTATGATTTTTTTAAAATCAATATATGTACATAAAGCTTGTCATTTTTACGTTACTTTGGTTGTGCAGTATCACAAAGGTGAATAAATTATGATTCAGCTTCTGTTGGTCTTGGGAGGGTATATTAATACACACAACATGTGATTTATTTTAAGAACGTTTTCATGTGCTTTTTACATGAGCCACCTCCCCTCGTAGATTTAGGTGACTTTGAGATCCAGCCTTGATTTTTTCTTTGCTTTTCAAATCTTTACTGATTGAGGTGAGAGGTCATCATAATCTTTGTCTCTTTAATGGCAGGTTTGGTATTAGAGATAGCCTGCTTAAATAAGTAATGTCACCACAGACTTTCTAACAGTTGCCTTTGAATTTGTAGTCTTTGAAATCCAGCTCCTGTGTCTCAATTGCTCCAAATTTAATATACACACTTTATTAACTAGAAATACACTCATGTATAAAAATGAAGAAATTTTGTATTGAAAGATATCAAATTCAGAAAGGTTTCTGAAACATTTTCCTCTGTCTTTGGGGACCAATAATTTATCATTATACTATGACAATGACTCTAGCATTGCTTTACTATGCCCATTTTGACTCACGCCTGCTTTATGATTTTTTTTATATATTAAATTGTAATGAATTATTTTGTTTTATATTTACTTTTATATATCATATTGCGTCACTGGTGGGGGTGTGGTGGATGTTTATGTTCTTTGTTTTTTTTTTTGGTTGTTTTTTTTTCTTTATATTTTAAATTGAGTGTATGTGTGTGTGTACCCAATAAAAAAGAAAGAAAAAAGGAAAAACGAAGAATAAGATAAGAAATATGACATTTTTGCTTCATGTTTGATTCTGTATGTGTGTGGGTGTGTGAGTTTAAGAATTTCTATATAAATAAATGTCTAAAGGTTTTAAAGCTTGCTGCAGATCACCCTTTGGATAATAAAGTGTTGAGAGTAGAGTTTCATTTTGAAATAAATAGAATTTTAAACAAAACTGTGTCCATGAGGTTTTGGCGTGTTTATTTGTGTTGATTTTGTTCAATGGGGGAAGAGGAGAAAGAAAAAGGGTAAAATTACTAAGATAATGTATATTTATAACAAATATGAAATATTTTGTAAATGCAAAAGCAAAAGTGCAAGCCAACATACACTGTGGTTCCGGCATAAGGTGGTGGATTCTTAACCAGAGCTTCCATGACATGTCAAAACGTTTTGTAAATACAATGTAGTACAGTAGTCTCCGCCTAATAACCCGCCGCCTTATAGCCCACTTCGCTTAATAACCCGCTTTGCCGGTGAAACAGTT
>JBCJKE010159253.1:0-10498 GCA_039654525.1 Melibe bucephala
TTGACAGGGTTGTGAGAATGGCTGTTTGAGTTTGACAGAGTTGTGAGAATGGCAGTTTGACAGAGTTGTGAGAATGGTTGTTTGACAGAGTTGTGAGAATGGCTGTTTGACAAAGTTGTGAGAATGGCTGTTTGACAGAGTTGTGAGAATGGCAGTTTGACAGGATGTTGTGAGAATGGCAGTTTGACAGGATGTTGTGAGAATGGCAGTTTGACAGAATGTTGTGAGAATGGCAGTTTGACAGGATGTTGTGAGAATGGCAGTTTGACAGGATGTTGTGAGAATGGCAGTTTGACAGGATGTTGTGAGAATGACAGTTTGACAGAGTTGTGAGAATGACTGTTTTAGTTTGACAAAGTGGTGAGAATGGCAGTTTGACAGGATGTTGTGAGAATGGCAGTTTGACAGAGTTGTGAGAATGACTGTTTGAGTTTGACAGAGTTGTGAGAATGGCATTTTGACAGAGTTGTGAGAATGGCAGTTTGACAGAGTTGTGAGAATGGCATTTTGACAGAGTTGTGAGAATGGCAGTTTGACAGAGTTGTGAGAATGGCAGTTTGACAGAGTTGTGAGAATGGCTGTTTGACAGAGTTGTGAGAATGGCAGTTTGACAGAGTTGTGAGAATGGCAGTTTGACAGAGTTGTGAGAATGGCATTTTGACAGAGTTATGAGAATGATAGAGTGCTGTTAGAATGGCGGTTTGAAAGGGAGTTGTGAGAATGACTGTTTGAGTTTGATAGAGTTGTGAGAATGGCTGTTTGAGTTTGACAGAGTTGTGAGAATGGCAGTTTGACAGAGTTGTGAGAATGGCGGTTTGACAGGATGTTGTGAGAATGGCGGTTTGACAGGATTTTGTGAGAATGGCAGTTTTACCGGATGTTGTGAGAATGGCGGTTTGACAGGATGTTGTGAGAATGGCAGTTTTACAGGATGTTGTGAGAATGGCGGTTTGACAGGATGTTGTGAGAATGGCGGTTTGACAGGATGTTGTGAGAATGGCTGTTTGACAGGATGTTGTGAGAATGGCGGTTTGACAGGGAGCTAAGAGAATGATTGTTTAAAAAGGGAGCTAGGAGAATGACAGTTTGATAGAGTGCTGTTAGAATGGCGGTTTGAAAGGGAGCTGTGGGAATTGCTGTTTGAAAAGGAGCTGTGGGAATGGCGGTTTGAAAAGGAGCTGTGAAAATGGCAGTTTTAACGCGGTGCTGCATTATGTAGTTTGACTGTTTTGAAAAAGATAAAGGTTTAATGTATGCCCACATTTGAAAATAAAACCCCAAACCCTCCCCACCCATTACTCATAAGACTTTATAGATATAAAAAATGGATTTTTTAAGACCTTTTAATTTTTGTTGTTGTTAAATGAGATACAATTCAATATAAGATACGATAACATAAACTTTATTCGTTCTCCTGCAAGGAAATTTGTTTGATCATTGAAGACAGAAACATGCGACAAATCATTGCATGCCTATATCATTACACATAAATACATTGAATCATTAAAATCATTATAAATAATTATAGATTAACACAAAAACTTTACACTTAGGATTACACACCTCATTCACAATTCACGCACATATGCATACATCCAGACAAGCTGCACCACATATGGAATATAGTCTTAGAAAACAATATTCCTTTTCCCCCTGTACATGCATTGCCTTCATTAGCCTGGTTTTCTTAATTTCACACCAGCTTCAAGATGAAAATAATCAACTGCATATGGAAGTGTCCAGATTGAAGCAAAAGTGCAGTGATAAAAATCAAAGGTTTGCCTTTTTTGCTATGTTGGTTCATGTTTGCCTTGCCTTACTGTTTTATTATACTATGATTTACCATACACAGAATTATGTACCAAAGAGAAGTTTGTTTAAAGACACAGTCTAATGCCGTCCCCAACAAAAATGTCAGATAACCAAACATGTCAGACAAGTAGATTTGACTGAGGGTAGATCTTAGGAATTGTGATATTTGATAAGTAATTTTAAAATATCATGTATTGTTGATCTGCCGATGCCAAGGTTTAATTGGGCCTTTGCAAAATCTATTAATCCTTGTGTTATTTCTGGATGCTTTAATTTTTCTTCTACAACTACAATGCTTTTTATAACGTTGGCTGGGATGCCAACTCTTTTTCTCTTGGTATGTATTGGTTTGCAATAGATTTCTGATTGCAGTGCAGTCGACAAGAAGAAAGCAAAATGGAAACATTGTTCCCATCCTCTGTTTTTATACCCCACAGCTTTACATTGGTTTCTTAATTGAACACCTACGCACATAATGGTCGCTTCAGCACCCTAGCACACAATGGTTGTTGAGTGCTTTTTCTCAAGGCTTTTCAAATCATAACTTTTGTAAAATATGGCACCTTTATGATAATAAGCTTGTTGCACTGCTGTATTTACCTATTGGTCTTCAGCTCATGCCCATCTGCATGACTTCTGTTGATAGCCAATCCTTTGTCTTCTAGCTGATTTGATAGACATGTGATCAACGATCATACAGTGAATTACACAAGGAATGATATGGAGGCATACATTGTGTTTTCTATTTGTAATGTCGTCTATATGATTGTTGTTTACAAATATAGAAGGGACTTTCTAAATTTAGATCACTTCCGCTGTCAATTGAACTTCATGACTAGTCGAGGTTGGTACTGTGGGAACTACTTTGTTCATCAAGCTTCTTTCTTACGAAGCGCATTGATTTGGTGGTAAGAACGCTCTGCTTGCCTCAGCGAGACAATTCGTTGTCACTGTCCCAGGTTCAAGTCTCAGTGGAACCATAGATTTTTCTTTCTTATATTTCTTTTTTTTTTTTTTTTTTTATTTCTTCCCTCTGTACTTGCAAACATTTTCTATGGGGCTTTCATGATTTTCTAGTTCTTTTGTAGATCTAATAATTTCTTTGTCTTTGGGAATGGTCGAGGTATGAAATGTAGCTCATCTAACTTTTCAGCGAATTGTGTCGGATAAGTGAACCATTTTAATATGAAAAAATACTATTTGTCCCCGGCAATCAGTGTCGGAGTCAGATAACTGGATATTTTATAAACACGTTCAGCACCTTGAAGGTTAAAGACAAAGAAATCTTTGTTCCCCCTTATACCAAGTTGTTTGCCACCTAAAACCCTCCTCTTCCCCCTGATTCGTCCCTCCTCCTTGCACCCTCTTGTTTACCACCAACACCCCTCCCTTCCCCCTCTTTAGTTGCCTTTCCCCCCATCCAACCCCCTTATGCTTACACCCCTTTTTCCCCTTTCGCACTCCTTGTCCTGTCTACCAAGCATTGATTTGAACCAAGCTTAGGAAGCTGTCCTCTGACTGAAGCCTCTGTCCCCCACGTGATTTCAGAATGAGTCAGATGAAGAATGACATGGAGCGGCTGAAGAAGAAAGAGGCGGAGGAGACGGCTGTGATGGAGAAGGCAGTCCAGCAAGTGGAGGAGAACTTGGTTACCACCACGGTGAGAGTTGTCTCGTCGTGGATTTTGGGCCCACAAAACACACACACACACCCACACACCTGAGTCAACGAGCCTTTAGGTGTGTTCGTTCATTAAAGCAACAAAATAAATCCCCATCTGACCAAAAATCTAAATGTAAAGGGACCTAACATAACAACATATGATGCACCTGTTTTTGTGCAGTGAGACATTTTTAAGTCTTCCAATGCCAAAATTTTAAACCCAAACTTGAACACCATTTTACTTGTATCACTTCACAATTTTGTCATTACAGCCTCATGCACTTAATTTCTTGTTTGTAGCTACTGGGAAGAGATATGACCTGTTATATGACATACACCTTTTCAATCATGCCTATGATAGGAAAGTAATGCTAGTCATCTAATTTGGTATTGAATTGAATTCCTTTTGGCCCATACAGAAAAGAGCTGTCCAGGCAGAGGCAACAGTGACCAAGCTTAAGCAGGAGGTCAAGTCTTTACAGGTAAGTCTGGTCACTTCCAATGTCTCGTGGGTCAAAAGGTCGGGGTTTTGTGTTATACAGTGGTCACAGTGACACATTGATAATGCTATGACTCGCAGCTGGCAGCTGGAAGGTTCTGGGTTTATGAATGTCCCAAAATAGGTAGACTGTGGTAGTTAGTCTTATCAGAGATGGAGCATATTATTGTATGTCTTCTGTACATTTTGGATGGTGTTGTGTTGTAGGTAAATTTTATATTTCTACTTGTGATCAGGGTTGAGATGGAAGTTAACAACAAAAAAAAGAAAAAAAAGAAATTACCATTTAAATATAGAGATACATTATGTAATTAAAAAAAAAAGAGAGAAAGAGAGATTTACCTTTTAAAGATAAAGATAAATACATTAAATAATTAAAAAGTAGATTTACCATTTAAATGTAGAAATACATTTTGAAATTTTTAAAAGATTTACCATTTAAATTGCAGGATTACTTCATGAAATAAATAGAATAGATTTATGATCTAAATATATTAATGTGTCATATAATTATACAAAGACTTACCATTTAAGTAGAACTACTTCACAAAATAAAAAATAAGAGATTTATCATTTAAATATAAAAGTGCATTGTGTAGTTAATGAATACTTAATTTAATATTTAAATTAATAAAAATAATAATGTGATTAGATCCAACCATTTAAAAACAGAGTTATATTATGTAATTAAAAGAGATTTTACATTTAAGTATAGAAAAATGCTTCTGTTTATTTTTGTGTGTGTAACAAAAAAAGGAAAAGATGGAAGATGGCTACATTTTAAATATAGAACTTGAAGTTGTGTAGTTATTAAAAAAAAAAAAAGTGTGTTTACCATTCAAGTAAATACATAGACACCTATTTTTGCATTTCTATCTCTTGGGGAATACCTATCTCCAGAGTCAACTTCGTTCCTTAACACAAGAAAATGAAGCCTATAGACAAGGTGATGGAGGCTTGGCAGACGTTAGAGAACGAACAAAATATACGTCTGATCAGCTGAAGCTTGCAGCTTTTTCAGCTGAGAAAAATTTGAAGTAAGTCATAAGTCAATAAAATGACTTAACCCTTTTAGCACCACCTTTTTTTTTCCCCATGATGTACAAATTTGTGGAGTTTCAGTTGAGTTTTGTTTTTTTTGTTTTGTTTAGTTTTCTCTAATTAAGGAAGTCATATTGAGGCAGGTTAACTCCAAGGAATTTGAACTTTGGAAGAGTTTTGAAAGATATTATTACTATACTATGATGTAAGCTTATTTCTATTGACATTTTAATTGTGTGTGAATGTAGTCTAGTCGGTAGGTATTCGATCGAAGATGACGAGGTCCCGGGTTTGAATTCTGGTGACGAGTGTGTTGTTGAGTTATCGGAGAAAGCTCTGCACACAAAAGGTGGTGGAAGATCTTGTCAGTATGCTAGAGTGATGCGCCTGTAAAGTGGCTGCTATTCTGTATGCTCATTAGAGAGTTGATGTTACCGGATGGGAAAGGCCCGTCATGGTAACACTTCTAAATAACATGGAGCGCAATAAGTGGAAATGTGCTGTGTATGAATTCTAATTTATCTATTGTTTGATTTATTTGTTTAGTCCCAAGTTTATTGTCTTTGTTGACTATGTAGATAATGGTTGGATGAAGAATGAAACTTTCCGTGTGGAAAAGTGGTGTTTTTAAAATTTTTAGAGAATCTGTTACAAAGTTATGAAAAACTGGTACATTGTATTTTTACAGGGAATCTGATACAAAGTTGTGGAAAAGTGGTGTTTTTGAAATTTTTAGAGAATCTGTTTCAAAGTTGTGGAAAACTGGTAAATTGTATTTTTACAGGGAATTTGATACAAAGTTGTGGAAAAGTGGTGTTTTTGAACTTTTTAGAGAATCTGTTTCAAAGTTGTGGAAAACTGGTAAATTGTATTTTTACAGGGAATCTGATACTGATACAAAGTTGGGGAAAAGTGATGTTTTTAGGGAATCTTAAACAAAGGTGGAAAGGTGGTGTTTTAAGGGAATTGTATATATAAAGGTGGGAAAGTGGTGTTTTTAGGGAATTATATACCGGTACAAAGTTCTTGGAAAGTGATGTTTATAGGATAGTGATGTTTATAGGAAATCTGATACAAAGGTGGTAAAGCGGTGTTTTTATTTTTAGGCAATCTTTACAAATAGATTTAACTAAGGTCATGTGATCCCTATTCTACCCAGTTTCCACTGTACTTAAGAGATGGGAAATGAAGTGAAGATTGATTTGACATCCTGAAAGTCTAGAGATGTACACTGGCATTTTTCTTCCTTTTTTTCAGGGAATTGATGTCCGGGGTGGATCAACTCAAGCTTTTGTCCCAAGTCTTGGCTTCATGGGAAAAAATAACTGATGCCAGTCCTGATCAGGAAACACCACAAGCCTCTGATGACAAGCAGTCTTCATCGTCGTCATGACAACGGGAAAACTAGGATTGCATGATAGTGTAGAAGGGTCAGCTTTTAAGGGAGGCAAAGGATTCGTTTGCTGGCTTTATATTCATCTTTTTTTCTAGACTTGACAGGCACCTGAGTTTGGTTTTGGTCATTGTGGAGTCTGGAGGCCGTCCACAGATTTATCAGACACTCACTTGCCTCCTAGGATATCCATACTTTTGGTGCCGTTAACAGGATAGTAATCAAAGAGTTGGGTAAAGCTTGTTAGTAGGTAGAGGGAAAGAAGCTTGTTAGTAGGTAGAGGGAAAGAAGCTTGTTAGTAGGTAGAGGGAAAGAAGCTTGTTAGTAGGTAGAGGGAATGAGAGAGGCAGAGACAATATGGATGTGTATCTGTATGTTTGCATGAAATGTGTGATTGTGTGTATGGATATATAATATAGCTTCCTGAAGCATTGATAGCCAGACCTTTGCTAAAATATGTCTGCTTTTTTTTTTTACTCCCCATCCCCTTGCTTGATCATGATTCCATTTTTAAGTCTTCCCCTTGACCCGATGATGCTCATGCACAAATGTGGCACATCAAACTGATTTTGTACATAAGCAGCGTCCACGTAGTTGGATATTACACCTCTGATTTCAAAATTCAAACAATTAAAATACTCAAGTCTTTCACTTTTAGCATTGACTTTTCCTTCCATTTTTTAAATACAGTTAAGGGCCTGCCAGTTGCACATTTCCAACCCTGGGTTTGACTGCTGGCCTGGCCCATGTCCCGGAACCTGCCAACAATCTGTGTGTGTTGATGACCTTTCATAGGGTCATGTCAACAACTGGGCCTGGGGTGAGGAAATGGGAAATTACCATCAATTTGATACCAAACACCAAGTTGGTGTTGTGAATAATATATATTTTCCTTGATATTTCTACACAAAAAGCATGAATTGATCTGCAAATTTGGCACACTTTTCATCAGACTGGGCCTGTTATGTTGTTCCTCGAGACAGGCCTGTCTTTGTGGATGTACAAATAACCCCAAGCCAAGCCTGAGGTTGAACCCGCAGCTAGGGAAGCGGTCAGACCTGGGATCTGGAAGGCCCTTTACTAAAATGTTTCATACTTAAGGGGAGGAGGAGAAGGAGGGAGAGGGGTGGAAGGGGTGGAGGGAGGCAATGTGCCACCAACATTTTCATTTTTCAAAATTACCAGAAGAAACTACTAATTTTTTTTTAAAAGAATCACAAAGTGCAAACTGAAAATGCACATTTAAAAAACAAAATTTGTGAAAAATGTTGGTTTCAGTGGTCTTAGTCACTATCTTGGATTCTGTAAACAAAAAGTTTGTACTTAAAATCTTGAAAGTTTTCAATTTTTACAGAGACATTTCAATCCTTGGCCATTTTTATGTGATCTTTGTGAGCAGTAATAGTAGATAGTCACTCAATTATTTCCAGACCTTTGGTATTATTGGACTGATTGGTGTTAGAATTTGATCTTAAATTAGATAAATCAAAATATTCACATTTGGAGAAAAGCAAATTCTGATTAATACATTTTGATTTTAGAATAGATTGAGTCAATCTTTGAATGGGTGATTGGCCATGGCTTTCTGCAGATGAATCAAAGTGAACCATGAATTTTATTATTATTTTATGAGGATACTATGAATAAAATTTCCACATAAAAAGAAAGTTTATTGTCACTTGTATCATCATTATAATGAAACATGTAATAATAATAATAATAATAATAATAATAATAATAATGATAATGATAATAGTAGTAGTAATAATAATAATAAATGGAATAATGACGATGGTGATGATGATGTAGTGTAATAATAATAATAATAATAATAATAATGATAATACATGTTGAAACTTTGTAACATTGGCACACAAGTTATATACAGTAGAATTACTTTAAACCGAAATTTTTGGGACATTCTGAACCATTTCGGCACTTAAAGGTATTTTGGTTACACATAAGTTCCCTTTTTGCGATGTTTTTCAAGAGATGCTGTTTTTTTTCTACTACAGATCTCCATCTTGCTTAACTTCTTTTCACCCACTTCAGACATGATTTTGGGTCTAGATCTAATCTTCAACATAAATGCACTGTGCTCTCTTTTAGTTTCACACATCTTTGACTGGCTGAGTACAGCTAAAATAAGAAACAATCAAAAGTTCTTGAATGATAGTGATAGGCTAGTGATAAGTGATAGATGAATGATGCGAAGGGACTTAGAGACCATTACCCACGTACTAGAATTAGATGTGGCCCCCTTTCTAAATTATTGAAGAAGATAGAGCAAAAGAAAAAGGGAAGACACTCTCAACTTGTTTTGGTTTAATGACAGATATGCTTAGAAGCATTTTGGTTTATTGTATGAAGCGATACAAAGACAAAGAAGAAACTTGTACAATTTATTGATTTCTTTGTAGTTTATGGAACTGGAATTTTTCGGTTTAGCTTCTTTCGCGGTTCGGTTTAAATTTAAAGTAATTCTACTGTAATTAAATAATAGTAGCCTACATGCTACACAAATGCAATGGTACAATTTTACACTTCATTACATGCTACACAAATGCAATGGTACAATTTTACACTTCATTACATGCTACACAAATGCAATGGTACAATTTTACACTTCATTACATGAGTCAATGTCAGTTGCTGCAGTGCAGTGCCTGACTCCACCTGATTTTAAAGTCGGTACTCATTCATCCATCTTAGTCTTAGTCAGGTAAGGGAACGTATGTAAATAGCCATGGAGAAAAATCATGCAGACAAAATTCAAACTTTTGACTCTAAAGAGAGACGTTCTCAGTCCGCCCTGTTGACCATTAGGCCACAACACCACATATAAACTGAGGACTAGTTGATTCAATGTGAAAAATAATCATCCGAGGTCTGGTGCTCAACACTTACATCACCATCTTCAAGTGAAGATAAGTAGATAGTCATTTATTGTATTCATACTTCACTGGTGCTTCCAGATTATGGGGAAAAAACAACTTCCAATCAATGTAAAAAACAGTAAAGATACTTTTAAACAGAAACTTAACTGTACAACATTAACATCTTAATAACGAGTAGACTAGTTAATTATGGGCTGTTGACAAGAATACCATGAGCAAAGCATAATAGAAAATAGAAGATGTCCAGAACTTCACATACCTGGGAACTAAAGTCTCTCATAAAGGAAACACTCAAACAGAAATAAATGAAAGATTAGCAAAGGCCAGAAGGGCTTTTTGTATACTCAACTCAATCTGGAAATCAAACAAAAACAAAAATATTTGTTTTTAAGTAAAAAAGCAACGTCTCGGCAGTTCTTCTGTAAGGTGCCGAATCGTGTAAAGCTACAGATGTCTAAAGTCTAAGAAAAATGTTCAAGATATTTTTGCCAAATAAGATATCAAACAAAGACCTACCCAAAAAAGCATGCTCATGCATGGAGGCACTTGCCACAACAATTAACAATAAAAAATGATGGTGGAAATGGTTAGGGCATGTTTGCAGAATGCAAACATCAGTGCTCCCAAAAACTGCATTAAGATGTACGCCCCAAAGTCAAAGGAAGAAAGGCTGTCCGATTGAAACATGCAGGAGAACAGTAGAAAGAGAAATAAAACAACAAGGGTGGACATGGGGAGAGGTCGGAAAGAAAGCAGAGGAATTGGATCTTTGGCGTTCCCATGTGTTTGCCTTATGTGTCAGTCATTGTACACGAGAGGATAAGTAAATGAGTAGCCTAAGTGACAAGAACACTCAGTTAAATGAGCTTGTCAGCTTACATTTTCTTTCAGATGGGACAATCTTAATTGTAATGGTCATTAATTTATGATATCGCTTAGTGTTATCTTTTATTGTGGAGAATCTTCCTCCTTGACGATCATCCAGTCAAGAGTACATAATGCACACATACATATTTCCTTTTTCATGGGTTGGCGCTGGACCATGGCATATTGGAAAAGCGTGTTCTCAATTAACTATTTGGATGTCATTAGTGTCTTTATTTCAAAGAATGTTAAAGTCAACACCAAAAATTTCTGAAGTTCCACTACAGTGTGCATATATGTAATAGTCCAGTAGTGGGCACTTTATCATAT
>JBCJKE010159364.1:2500-10497 GCA_039654525.1 Melibe bucephala
GTGGTGATGTCAAGTCGCGCTGTACCGCGTCATAGCACCAATGAGTTTGGATCACAACATTCCTTTTTCGTTCTCGTCCTTATTTCGCAAGCTCTCTGTTGTTTTGT
Source organism: Melibe bucephala (assembly GCA_039654525.1). NCBI lineage: Eukaryota > Metazoa > Mollusca > Gastropoda > Nudibranchia > Dendronotidae > Melibe > Melibe bucephala. The sequence continues at coordinate 2,608 of JBCJKE010159364.1, forward strand.
CTTTTGCACTTCATTTTTTTTTTTTTTTTTTTTTGGGTGGGGGGGTTGTTTTTATTTTGTTTTTGTAAATATTTCGTTACATCAAGGTTTGTTTGGTTAGTAATTGGGGATTCAAAGCATGTCGAAAGATCAGTGTGCTTGCTTTGGATGTATGTTTGCCAAAGAATGCAAGTAATATGTTATATCATCGTCATCATCGTTATCATCATCATCATCATCATCATCATCACCACCACTATCACCATCATGATCATTTCCATCACCACCACCACCACCATCATCATCATCATCATCATCATCATCCATCATCAACATCATCATCATCATCATCATCACAATCATCATCATCCTCTTCATCATCAACATCATCATCATCATCATCATCATCATCATCATCATCATCCTCATCATCATCATCATCGTCAACATCAACATTATCATCACCATGATCATGATCATGATCATCATCATCATCATCATCATCATCATTATCATCATTCATCATCATCATCATCATCATCATCACAATCATCATCATACTCTTCATCATCAACATCATCATCATCATCTTCATCATCATCATCACCATCATCCTCCACATCATCATCACATCATCATCATCATCCACATCATCATCATCATCGTCATCATCATCAGTATCAACATCATCATCACAATCATCATCCACATCATCATCATCATCAACGCTACCACCACCACCACCGCCACCATCATCATCATCATCATCATCATCATTAGGATCATCATCGTCATCATCATCATAACAACAACCACCACCACCATCATCATCCTTCTCCTCCTCCTCTTCCTCCTCCTCCTCCTCATCATCATCACCATCATCATCATCACCATCATCACCATCATCATCATGTTGTGTCTTTCCAGATGTCTGGACCTCTCGTTGTCGACAATAATACAACTGTCACACTCTCTGTTCCCATCCATAGAGCCAGGCCGTCCAGCATGTTAGTGTCTTCCTCTTCCCTTGCCTCTCCCTTCTCCCTCTCCCCTCCCCTCCCCCTAGTCTTCCAGTGGTAACACGGTTTTGCAATCGTTCTCACTTTATTATATGCCGTATAAACGTTGCATGTCGACAGTATTCTATCTATTAAAGATATTGATGTCCCTGCTTCTTTAAGCAAATCCTCATTTCTTCATACATTATAGCGATTTCTATTCACACGATCGTGCTCTGCATGATATACTTTATGTTCCCGAAATGAGCTTTTCCATCTGAAATTTCTCTCTGTCCCAAAGGGGATCAGAACATCAGCTATTCCACAGAAGCATAACTTTAGTGTTTTGACAAAATCGTCCACTGCCTATTATATTAAGATGTAGTCGTTCCCAAATCCAGACTTTTACGTATTTTGTCAGAATATCCCGAGAAAAACGTATTTTCATGAATTTTGAAAAATCAGTTTTTCACTTTAATTTAAAAACTGTTTGAGTTTCACGGTTGAGATTTTGTCACAAGTTGGAGATCAATTTTAGCTATCAATTTATGGAATATTAATTTTTTCTCGCCAAAATGAAGAGAAAAAACAACATGTTTTGTCCGAGGACGGCAGTAGTGTGGAGAGCTCATTTTCCAACGTGTCAAACTGAGAATACAAAATATATATTATATTAATTCGAATTCGTATTTGTCTCAGCAGGGACTAGCACGTGGTACGTGTAGGCGTACAGGCCTCGTGGACACCAACAAGACTGCCAGGCCACAACACGTGTTTGGTTTTAAAATGTTAACTTTTTCAATATAAAAGTTCTGCTGTGTCTGTTGGAAGGCTGCGACAGGGGTGCATTTTATTGACGTGTAACAAAAATTAATGCTGATCCAAATTCATGGGGGTTTTTTTAATCATGCCTGAAGTAGATTTGACTAGCGTCTTTCATGAAGTCTAGATAGGAGGGGAAGATAGTCATTATTTCGACTTTAAGACATTATGCCCATCTTGTAAAACGCCAAACTGCCCAAAACAAGAGCGTTTGCGTTGGGAGCGTACCTAGAACTCAAAGCTGTTGGTGACCTGTAAGTAAATGTTAGAATTTGATATCAATTGAATTATTTTACTTTTGTATGAATTTAAATATGCGTGCAGGTTCAATGACCTTTGTGTGCATGTACGTATACGTTGCAAGTACCCACGTGGTTGCTGAGTTCACACTTATCGCGGTGACTTTAATTTAAAGGAAGAGTTTACCTTTGACCTCGACAAGGTTATTTACGCTATGACGTAACTTCAAATGCCACAGTGGTAAAAAGAGGAATCATTTGCGTCGACAAATCTGATTGGCTGTGCTATTGCCACATACCAAAAGATAATGGCGTCGATTTCATAAATTGTCACGGCTCCAAGCTCGTGACTATGATTTGAGCATGCACGTCACAGGTGACAATAACATTCGCGCCTGTATTTTTTTCTCGGTTTTTTTTTTCTTTCCAATTTGACCTAATCACCTGTCATAACAAGGAAAAAGCGCCCATTTGAAGTTTGACGCGTTTGGCAGGCGTATATTCATGCTGATTCAGGTATCCACATTTATGCTGCATTTAAATTCATGTCAACGTACTTTTTCTGTTTTATGGAACTTGCTATTCCTCCATAAAACAATATTACCGTTATCATTTCATTGGTTCATAAGAAATCTGAATAATTCTGGGCCCGGACTATCTAAAATGGAAAGATAAATAGGGAAGAATATTTCTGATAAGATACTGTAATTTCATTGTCAATGCATAACCAAAAGTTGGATTTGTTTCGGGGAATCCGGGTAGCTCAACCAACTTCACAATATGGAACATCAGTAAAATGTATGCAAGTGCAGCGGATAGTAATAACTTGTTGAATTATTTGATTGGATCATTTCTACTGAATGCATTCCTGTGTAACCCACTTACATAATATATTTCTGTATCTATCTTCTATCGAGTATACAATGAATTCCCATTCGGATAAAAAAAAATTGCTGCCTTTTGTTTTTGAAAAAGTAGGCTATACACTCATGTTTTTACGAAAATAATATATTGAAGAAAATTATGCAATATTCTTTCCATGTCCATGTAGGCCAATTAACGTTTTGGGGCTAACAGCAAAATTATCGAGTTACTTTCTTTCGCTGAAAAGTTGAGAGAGCTTCACTTTACAAGTCAGTGATAGTTTCTCTCAGATCCTCTTTTTCTTCGTGTACTTGGTAGCTTATGCCGCCGATATAGATTCGATCGGACACGACATGCTCGCATAAATACAATCCAAGCTTTGTGCTAACCAACACTTGAAATTTACACGGAAAAATAGATTTCGAAAAAGACTGGAAAGGGGCAAAATAAGGGCCCAAACTGGAAATAAAGTGGATGTACAGGTTGGAAAACAACTTTCCCCGGTAGCTTTTTTCAATCTGATACGCATAAAGGATAAAGGAAATAGACTCGAAACAAACAAAAATACATCTTTACAAGCCTAATCTAAAACCCATCTACGTATGTAACTACAGGGTTGTGAATTTTGATCAAAACAATTCTTGAAGTAAGTAAATGGTCTCGCTGCCGCTCCAGCACGCTTGCCCTGATCTGTGACTGTCTAACTAATGCAGGGCTATACGTTTAACATAATTTTAGCATTGGAAATTTGCCGTATTGTTTTTCTCCAGATGTCTCCGTTTTGAGCAAATGTTTTTAATGTCTGGAGGTCCTTTATTGATGTCTTGGTGTCTTGGTGTGCTGTGAAGATGTTGATTTGCATTTGAAGTTTTTTGGTTTTGTTGACTTTGATGATTTTGTCAGATTTCTCAGAAATTGATTAAGTCCTGTTGGAAGGGGGTGGCTGTTCGTCCTTTGTGTTTTTGGCTTTTTTTTTTTAAAGTAGGCTTTAATTGCTGTTTCAGTTTTTATGTTTTTGTACCTTTTGAAAATATGGCCTATTAATTACCACCTTTAGATTTTGATCATCTGGCCAATGCGTTTTGTTATGCAGCGGTCGTATAGATCTTCATATTTTGTTTGTCTTCTTGCCTGATCCAGTGAATACCAATGATGTTTCTGAGATCCATTCAGTGGGTTATGTCGAGAACGTCTACGTTTTCGGATGTGAGTCCCCTCGATCCGTTCCAAACAAAAAGACATTGCTTAAAGTTGAATATACATTGTGCCTTGAAGATATTTTTTTTAATCTCTGTATAGAAGATATCAAGAAAAACTAGCCTTAGTTCAAACCATCGCAGGGAGATTGGACTTGCTCGGACATACTGAAATGAGACATAGACGTTCCTTCTAGGCAAAATCTATTTAAACAAGAACAAATTAACTCGTTCACTGCCATACGCGCATATTATATCGGGATGAGAACGACTTAACTCTTTGATCGCGTTCATCCCGATATATAACCAAATTGTGGTGTGAGCGAGAACTCGATATAATATGGGCTTTTGTTAGTCAACGAATTAAATCAATTTCATTCCGATGTATTGGGTTACAGTAGACACAAGGATGAAGCAATGGAGATGAATTATAAGACTTGGAAATATATCTAACACACTAGATCTAGACATTTTATATAGTCCCATAGAAATAATATTTAGTAATGCAGAGGGAAGAATGTTTTGTTTTGTTTTGTTATCCATTTCCCATGCACCGGTTTAACAGTGTAGGGAACACTGTCTCCACTCTGTCATAAAAAGAGCATCGTGACTGAAATGCAACATGGGAAGGTCTCTGGATCAATAAATAATGACAAGCTGGTGATCAGCTCACTGTGCCAACTCTTGAATGGCCCGGTGAGGAAATACATTAATTTGAGCCATCTAACAGTAAAATCTAGCCCAAATAAATTGTTTGCTGTTGCCTTGATGGTAACCGCTCATCTACAACTTAAAATGAGCAACATTGCCATTCTAGGCAGAGAGGGAAGAATGTAATAAAGAACAATTCTTTGCTAAATTCTTCTCTCTGTATTTGTAAATGTCCTCTATGGTGCCTACATAAATGTCTAGATCTAGTCAGTGTGTTAGATCTAATTATTCGGGTTACAGTAGTCAAACTACGAAGAGTTTAGGCACATTCTACCCTACAAAAATAAGGAACAACTTTTTGTATGAAAATGTAAAAACACTTCCCTTTCCATTCAAATCTTACGAGCTAGATGGAGCTTTTTTGGACACATTTTGAGGCATAATCCTGCAGTTCACACAAACAAAGCAATGCCATTTCATTTTACGGATAACATCAAAAGTCCAAAAGGAAGACCAACAACTGCGCTCCGAGTAACACTAAATAACGATCCAAAGAGAATTAATACACAATCCAACTAATACCAAGAAAGATATAGAAAATCTAAGAAACCGCGCACAAAACAGACAAAATTGGACAACATTTACAACAAGGATAAGAAGAACTGCCAAAGCTCATGATCAGGATCAGATGACCCCACCAGCGGAAGGTTCTAAGTCAAGCAAGTCACAGTAGTCAAGGAGTTAAATGAAGGATGACAACGGCGTGGCACATAATGTTCAACAGCGATCTCATTAATGCTACTATACTTCAATCAATAAGGATCCTAAAATCACTGGCACATGACCTCTAATATTTCCTGTACATTCCACTCTGTATCTCCCACTCTATACCTTCCACGCTGTATCTCCCACTCTATACCTCCCACTCTGCACCTTCCACTCTGTACCTCCCCCTCTGTACCTCCCACTCTATACCTCTCACTCTATACCTACCACTCTGTACCTCCCACTCTGCACCTCCCACTCTGTACCTTCCACTTTATACCTCCCACTCTCTACCTCCCACTCTGTACCTCTTACTCTGCACCTCCCACTCTGTACCTCCCACTCTGTACCTCTTACTTTGCACCTCCCACTCTGTACCTCCCACTCTTTACCTCCTACTCTGTACCTCCCACTCTGTATCTCTTAAACTGTACCCCCCACTCTGTACCTCTTACTCTGCACCTCTTACTCTGTACCTCTTACTCTGTACCTCTTACCCTGTACCTCTTACCCTGTACCTCTTACTCCGTACCTCTTACACTGCACTTCTTACTCTGCACCTCTTATTCTGTACCTCCCACGCTGTACCTCCCACTATGTACCTCTTACTCTGCACCTCCCTCTCTGTACCTCTTATTCTGCACCTCCCACTCTGTACCTCCCACTCTGTACCTCCCACTCTACACCTCCTACTGTGTACCTCCTACTCTGTACCTCCCACTCTACATCGCCCACTCTGCACCCCCCACTCTGTACCTCCCACTCTGCACCTCCCACTCTGTACCTCCCACTCTGTGCCTCTTACTCTACACCTCCCGCTCTGTACCTCTCACTCTGTACTTCCCACTCTACACCTCCTACTCTGCACCTCCCAAACTGAACCTCCCACTCTGTACCTCTTACTCTGCACCTCCCACTCTGCACCTCCTACTCTGCACCTCCCACTCTGCACCTCCCACTCTGTACCTCTTACTCTGCACCTCCTATTCTGCACCTCCCACTCTGTACCTCCCCCTCTGTACCTCTTACTCTGCACCTCCTACTCTGCACCTCCCAAACGGTACCTCCCACTCTGTACCTTTTACCCTACACCTCCCACGCTGTACCTCCCACTGTGTACCTCCCACTCTACACTTCCCACTCTGCACCTCTCACACTGTACCTCCTACTCTGTACCTCCCACTGTGTACCTCCTACTCTGTACCTCCCACTGTGAACCTCCTACTCTGTACCTCCCACTCCGCCATTTGAGTGTACACCACAGCCAAGACGACCGACGGTAATTCCTTCAAGCCAAAAACAACGGAATTGGAAAGTCGAGCCCAGTTGGTATGTTCACCCGAAGCCGATTACAGAAAAGGTCTACAATCTGACATTTCAGAAACGTCTCAAATAAGAAAATGGTAATTTAAAAAGAAACCAGAGATGATCAGTCGTGCAGGTCGTAGAATGTAAGCCTTGTCCCCTTCCCCAAATAACTCTAATGCTTCATTGCTATCATTATGATCAATAGAGAGCATTTGGAATAACTTCTTTTTCTTTCTTTTTTTTTTTTTCCATTAGCTTGCTGCTATTCCGACACTGCATAATAGCGACTATCTTCCTTCTCTGACCGTTTGCCATTGAACTAGGATCGCTTGTTTTAATGTGGAATCGATTACTGTTGCTGCAAGTCATGCTCATGGTTACATGGTCATCGCAAAATGGAAATCGCATGCAAATAAGAGGGTTTGGATAGTGATTATCGTTTCAAATGCAGACAATATTACTTATGCAAATAATGACGGATAAGGAAAATAGGATACCAAAAAAGAAAGTGAAGACTTGTTGGAAATATTTCGTACACTGTAATTACTGACTAGCACAAGTTTCGGGTGTAAACTAAAAGGAAAACAGTGTTGCATAGCATAGACAATGAAAGTCCACGCGTGTGTTTAGTTTAGAGCTCTCCTTTTACATGGCCCGAGACCTAGACTCATCTCAGCGGGCAATTAGAGTAGCAGGCAGGCTTGCAGACGATAAAGGAATGGTAGGGTCACACCAGACAGCACGCCAGTCCTAAAAAAGATTACCATGTTTGAGACGAAAGAGCGAGAACAAATACAAGAGACGCCGAGAGACAGTAAAAGGTTATCAAAACTTGATTTAGGGTGTTGAATTTCTACGCCAAAGGGTAGAGAAGGGCAGCATAGACTGGGCATCCATCCAATAAAAGAAAAATAAAGAGCCTATAGTCCAACTGAGTCTAGCGCATTTCGCTTGTTTTTTGGTCTCTCTTTTTTCGTTTCTTTTCTTTCTTTTTTTTTTCTTTTTCTTTTCTTTCTGTCCCTTTTTTTTTTTTTTTTTTTTTTTTTGTTCTGGTTTTTCTTCTCTTTT
>JBCJKE010159474.1:0-10497 GCA_039654525.1 Melibe bucephala
ATTCTATTCCTTCACTTATCTAAGAGTAAGAGTGCTGGTGTATGAATACTGAGTGACCACAGCAGTTGAATACTTCAGACAACAGGGTGCATGTTAAGCAACTTTGACAAGTTTGCACAAATTCAGACTAAGGGCCATAAAAGGCAATGAAATCCACTTTACATAGGAAAATATAATGTTATATATAATATGGAATTTCTGATTAAGTGTAGGTTAGCTAGCGTATGGCTGTATGAGTCACAGTGAGTGTAAGTATATTACGGTTTGGTCTTAGAACCAGAAACCACCACCACCCCCACACACACACACCTCCTTCGATACACACACAGTACAGTATCAATACTTACACAAGATCTAGTGCTGGAACTTCACTGGAAGGCTTCAATAGACACAACGCACATGTTCGTGTGCATATCCACCATAATGTGGCTTCTGTGGCTTCTCTTATATCGACATAAATTATCTAGAACCTTGTATGTCGATATATCTGGTGCACACTGTGGATGATATAAAGAAAATACAGAAAATTGCAAGCAGATTTGTAACCAACAACTATAGCTTCTCATCAGGTAACACAAAAATAAACATGAACAATTTACAATGGATACCTCTCAAGAATAAAGAGTTAGAAATAAGGTTACCATTCTTTTCAAAGTAATTAATACTGGAAGAATTCCAAATGAAAAACAACCATATTTATAAGATCTGGTGCTCAAACATTTACATGACCATCTTCAAGTGTAGATAATCATTTGCATTCATGCTTCCCTAGTACTTTTAGATTTGGAATAACTGAATAACTACCAATGTTAAATTCTGTAAAGGTACTGAAGATTTTAAACAGAAACTTAAATGTACAACATTGACATGTAAATATTAGTGGTCTAGTAACTTTTTGGCATTTGATAAGAATACTCAGAGGCCGAGTCTGTCAGCTTTTATGAAAAAGAAGAAGATTGCATCTCTGCTGCTGGAGATATTGGCTACAAAAGTTTGGGGCATTTTTTCTTTTCTTTTTTCTTTGCTTCTGGCTGCTGACACTTAAGAAAGAGGATTCAAGCTAACATTTATTTCTATCTACTTTCGCTCCTACAGCTTTCCCATTGAGCAGTTTGGCATCTTGTATGGCATTTTACTTCTGTGTGGAGGAGTTCTCTGCCTTTTCCAGTATGCCTTCTTCAGTTGGGCTGAGACATCTGGTTTCTATCTGGTAACAGAAATTGTTATATTATTATGAAAAATCAATTACTTTTATAAATATTTTTTGCTCATTTTTTATTTGCAGGTTTAAGAGTTTCCCCACCACACATTACAATTTCCAGCCTTGAAAATATTTCAAAATGTCTGGAAAAAAAAAAAAAAAGAAAGAAAAAAAATCAAATCAGAATCATATCTTGATGTGCTTTGATATTTAGGAGTTTGAACCTAAATGTATGTAGAGTTACACAAGTATCATGAGCAATATGAAAGATAAAAAATATTGCATGTAGGGATCATTATATTAACTTTTTTTTTTTCTTTGTTCATGTTTCAGGTCAATGTTATCCTCTTCGTATTGATGTTTGTTTCATTCATCCATCCGCTGTACATTTGGAGACAGTGTTTTAAAGTGAAACGCGCTGCCAATTTCAACTGAAGAATATACAGTGTCTTTGCCATGAAGAAAAGGGATAAAGTTGCTGTGTAAAAACCTTTAATGTAAAATTTGCATCCTTTTTTTTTTTTTTTTACTACATATTACTTCAGGGCATGCAATTCTTGGAAATCCTTCGATGATTTGGCTTACAAATCCATAGATAAATATTTCACATGATGAGTCTAGGATTTCAGTACAGAATGGTGGACACAATCCAACAATACAGTCCATATGTATTTGGGTAATTCATGAGTGCATTGTTATCTTGTGACAAGGTGTTTTATTCTGTCAGCCTCAGCAAGGGATTTTTTTACTTGTCATTGATCGAGGGTAGTGATAGTTTATTTTCTTAGCCATTTCTAATGAGAGAAATGTAAAGCAAAATTTAAAAAAAATAAATTCTGAGCTAGAGTTGATGAAACAAGATTAAGTCATTTGTTGCTCAGAGAATTATTAAAGGGTTAGACCGTTACATGACGAAAATATAAAGCAATTAGAAGGAGTAAGGGTGGAAAAAGGAGTTTGCGTAGCGGTTCAGGGAATTTTATAAATTTTATGCAAGTTTAACAAATATGTGTTGCATCATATGTATGTTTTAATACATCTTCCCCAGAATATCATAACATCAGACAAATGGATAGCTTACACCTACCTTTACATGATGCTAAGGATTAATTTATCAAGTAGGACCAACATCGTATACACAAACTGTTAGCCATCTTTTAATAACGTCTTTGAATAGGTGCCTCGTAATGTCAAAGATTAAAAGATGTAGGAGCTTGCTATCTGGAGTTTTCATTTTACTTCTGGTCCATCCATTCCTCCTGTATGAATAGATCTGTATGTTATATTCCAAAGGCAAAATTCCTGTCATTTGTCTCAATCGTCAATTGCCTACTACTTGTATTGTAGTAAATCATGGAAGCTCTGATACTCATTTTTAGGGGGGAAATTTCGTCATAAGTTTATCAACATTCAAATTTATGCCATTGGGTTTCTGTAGCAGTAGTTAATGTCTTCGCTGTCGCTGGAATACGCTTGCCCAAATCTTTGATTGTCTTACTAATACTGGAGTCAACGTTTAAAATATTTGCTCATTTGAGATCTGCCTTATTGTTTCCCTCCAGATGTCTCTATTTTACACAATTGTTTTTAATTCCTAGTAGTCATTATTGATGATGATTCTTGGTCTGCGGTGAAGATGTTGATTTACATTTGAAGTTTTACGTTGCGCTGGCTTTGGTGATTTTATCAGTTTTCCAAGTTTTTCTTGATTAAGAACTGTTTGAAGTGGAGGTTGGTGTTCTTTTTTTTTTATTGTTGGCCTTTATTGATGTAGGTTTTTGCTGTGGTCATTTATGGTATATATATCTTCATTGTAATTTTGTTTGATCAGTGAATACCCATGATATTTCTGACATCTTTCCTGTGGTTTATGTTGAAATTGTCTTCGGTTTTTAGATTGATTCCCAATATACTACCATTGTATATTATATCAGTATTTATGTCATATGTGTGTCATATAATCGAACCATTCATTTCAAGCTTATCTATTCTCTTTTTACCCAGTCTTATTTTTAGTTGAATAAACACATTCTGAACGAGTATTTTTCTCGGATGCATTCATTATCAATTGTGAAGCTACCAAATTTTTTAACATTCTTCAGTTGTGTTTGGTTTCTGTTCACTTCTTCTACTTCAGTATTTGAAATTACATTGCTCTAGGCTTTTTGATATCATTTCATGCTTGTTCCTTAGTCAAATATCTACATCATCCGCATAAAATTCTTTCATTATTTGTTTTGGCAATTTCATTCTAAGGTTTTTTAGGGCAACTTCAAAATCAATTCTGAAAAGGTTTGGGCTGAAGCTGTCTCTTTGCCATATGAGAAATTCAAAGTACTATTGGCAAGAAGTGTTCAGATCAATATATCGTCTTTTTCCAAAAAGTTTCTAATGTTGACAATGCATCAATAGAGAATATTGCTGATATGTTCAATAAAATGTTGTTAATGAAAGAACAGATGTTATTAATCAAAGAACATACATACCTCTGAACATTGGAAATGGAAAATATATTTTACTTAACAAATCAAACTAAAAAAGAAAGGATAACTCTGATAGTTGAGATCCGTTGTATAACTGTCCACAGTTCATATGATCCTCAGCATAGCAACATTGAATAGAATAAGACAAAGTGTTGAATTTCTACCACCTACACAAGTGGTCATAGAAAGATACGAATTAGTGCAGCAGGTACAGTAGAACCCACATATCTCGACGTCTATTAAGTCGACTTTCAGCTTACGTCGACTTTATTTGAAATTCCCAACTTTTTCTTTATATACTATTACTACGTCGACATCCATCCAGTAAGTCATAATTTTTCTCTCTCATTTCTCTTATGTCGACATGAACGGAAGTGCAAAGGGATATTATTAATTAAATAGCCCGTACCGATAGGCTCCTCATCCAGAACTTCAGGGCCAAGCGTTGTGAAAAGAAGGATGGATGAAGAAACAGCATGCAGCGTAGCAAGAGGATGGGTACAAGGGAATGGAGTGAAAGTGAAAGGGAAGAAGGGCTAGGGATGGAATGGGGATGAAGTGGATTGGGCAAGATGGGGAGGGAATGACGAGGGGAGCCGGTGGTTGGTTTGATCTAATACGTCTAGGCCACAGAACACGAAACAAAGAAGAGAGGTTGGCCACGACACTTGTGTATACACATGTGTGTATCATCATGTCCATTATGGTTATGTGTGTGTATGAGTCTAAGAGAGAATGTATAGGTAGCTTAGTCAAAGTGATTACTGCTGATGTTAAAATTGTGTGTGTGAGAGAGAGAGAAAACGATAGATGTGCCATCATTATTGAATAAACTAGTCAATAGTCCCAGCCATGTCAACTTATGCGGGTTATACTATATCTCATGGTCTTTCTGCTGGCTTAAAGAAAGAAAAATACAGAGGAATTCATATTATTGAGCATTGACATAAGTTCCGCCTTTGACACTAAGCAGAACTAAACACATTGAGCTTGAGGTAAATTATAATTGAATTATCTATATGTTTAATTTTAACATCATGTGAATCTGTGGACCTTTTGAATGATATTATATATGAACTGAAAGTAAGGAATAATTGGATTTTGTGTGAGGTTTTTTTATTATTGTTTTTTTTTTCTGCTCACCAAATACATTTATTTATATATATATAGGCACTATGTGCATTTTGATTCCATACATATCCAACAGAATTTAATTTCATTGTAGAACCCCTCTTGGGCTTGTAATGGGAATGAAAGATTTCTGGTGGGACTAGATCAGTGGTTTTCTTGACAGCTGTAAAGTATAGTTTTAAGTCTGGCAACCTTTGGTTTGTGCAATGTACCTAGGTAATTCCAATATACACATCATATATCATGTCATATTCGATTAACAGATAGGATATAATAAGTTAAGAAACTGTTTGAAAACCTGAAACAGAATATTAATTGTGTCATAGTTAAAGCAAGTATAAATACAGGCAAATAATGTTACTCAGTTATTCATCATAAACATATGTTTCATTCTGAAGTTCCTTATCAATGGCATTCTTAAAAGCATTTATACTTTCTGAGCATTTAGCACGAAATAAAAGGTTGTACCAACCCTTGACTGTTGTAGAAATAATGAATTTTGTCTGATTGAAGTTGAATTTCATGTAAAAGTTACATGAGATAAAATATATATAAAAAATGAGTTTTTGAATTGGTTAGATTTTAACTTTCTAATTTTAACTACTCTTATGTTGGTTCTATATCTTTTACCTTTTGATTATGTTTGAGGACACATAATGTTGAAACTGTGTTGGTTTTATTTGTCTATTTATATCAAGAAAATTTTGTTTTGGGAAAAAGAAATTCAATGATGATAGGTGTGGCTAAAGTCATGCTATTGTGATTTATTTTTATTTTTTAAGAAGAGTTTCAATGAACAATTTTTTTTCTTATTGGTTCTAAATGTAAAATGATACATTTTTTGAGGGTTTCTTTTTCTTTGCATTTTACAAATGTTGCATTCTGTTATATTTCATCAATCTTTATGATACTCTCCTTGTATTTGTGATTTGTAATTTGATCAAAGCCCATGACATTTTTAAAAAAATTTGAACCCATTTATATATTGACAATTATAAGCCACTCATTTTTCAGACAGCTGGCAGCTACTGGAATTGCTTACTTATTAATTCCTTTTTAAAGATATTTGATGGATTTTCTTCTCTTTATGAAATACAGTAGTTCTTGCAAGAGTGCCCAGTTGTTGGGAAGCAGCTTAACCGGGCACTTAGGCGTAACGGGCACTCAGCCGGTATCGACCCTGCGGCTCCCAGGAGATCTGATTTTCATTATCTTTTGCTTCAGTTTTCAAATCTCAAGAAGTTTACAACGCATCTTGAAACGTGATTGTCATGTTTGGGCAAAGATAATCTTGCTGAGTTTTTATTTAAATCACTTTTAAGTTTATGAGCCATGCCGCCAATTTCAAAAAGTTCAAAGACACACCTATCCACAGCCAGACAGTGATCATTTTGTTGCAACAGGGAGTGACTCGAGTGCATTGTTTTGCGTTAATCTGTAGCCAGTCATTCATTTGGACCAACCACATTTTAGACATGGCAAAGGCCGTCTTGTGTCATTTGACAACTGAGCTTGTCTCTTCATCGACGTCCAAATCCAGGCCGCCCCTTTTGCGTTGCATTAACGAATTTGATTGGCTGGACAGTGGACCAGCAAGGGGGGGCATTCATTTATTACTATTACCTGTTCCAGACTCAAAGGGGTGGGAAAAGTGAGCGGGAGGGATACCTTTTGACACCCTAGCACACTCCAGAAAAATGTTCATGATTACTTTATTTGTAGTAAGTTGATATTTCATTGACACCATGCCAACATACTGGGCTCAAAGACGGCAGATGGCTTTCGAAGGCGGGCACTTAGAGTGACGATTCTGATAGTAAAAAATCGGTTTCAAAACTGCTGGCACATAGGCAAAATTGGCATTCAGCCGTAGAGCACTCGTGAAAACTACTGTATCTATTTCAAATTTTAAAATCACCCGTACTCTTTAATGTCCTTTTTCATTCTTTCTTCTTCTTCTTTCTTTCTTTTCTTTTTTTTTTTTAAACCTTGTTTAGTCTCAACAAATTAATTTTTGTTGTTGTAGGTTTGAGTGAGGTTCTCAAAATTCTTTTATGTGGGACGATTGACAAAGTCTACATGTATCATCTCATTAATTATTGTGTTCATCAAATTACCATGACTGACATTTGAATTGGAAATTGGGCAAATAATTATAACAGAGAACATGTTTGTTTTCAATTCATCAAATAATAGTATGTATGACTAGTTGTGCCTGATTTTGGATTTGGATTTTGATTTTGATTTTTTTTTTTTTTTTTTTGGTGGGGGGCGGGGTTTTTTTTTTGTCCTTGATTTTTATTTTTTTTTTAATTTTTAAAATTTTAGAGTTGATTAGGTTGGATATTGGTACACATTTCCCCAGACGTTTCAGAAGGATGGTTTGATTATAGATTGTCTACAAACTATTGCCGGCGCTCTAAAGATCTTCCAAATAACTTGCAAACCTACGCTTTAAATCAAATGTCCTGAAGTTGTACATGTGGGCTTCTATTTTAAATAACTAAAAAGGTTTTGATGTTTAGTGACGAACAGAGAATTCAGATGTCAATTCTTAGAACTTTTACAGGTGTTGCCAAACATTGATCCTTTTTGAAGAGCATTATTTTCATAGAATGAGTGCCGATAGGGGAAATCCTTTCAATTGTTTGTAAATATTGTCAAGGGTTATTATCGGAACCAGGAAGTGGATACTCATTGACTGATTCTACATAGTTGTTCCTCATTGGCCGAAAATGGTCGCATTTCAAAACACACACTTGTTACGGGATTGTGAACTGTAAAGTTAACACCCTCCTGCAACGCCTCTGTCAGAAACAATAAATAGGGCATGCAATGATAATCAAAAGAGGGACACTTCAGCTAGAGCAGTAGTAAAAGCAGCAGCAGCAGCAGTAGTAGTAGTAGTAGTAGTAGCAGCAGCAGCACCAGCAGCAGCAACAGTAGTAGTGGTAGTAGTAGTTGTTGTAGTAGTAGTAGTAGTATTAGTAGTAGTAGTAATAGTAGTAGTAGTAGTAGTAGTTGTAGTAGTAGTAGTAGTAGTAGTAGTAGTAATAGAAGTAGTACTAGTAGTTTTAGGAGTAGTATTCCATTCTCATAATAAATTTTACTTGTTTGAATAATGAAAAACTACTAAAACAAAATCCCCAAAAAACAAAAACAAAAACGAAGGAAACAATCCAAACAACAAAACAAAAGTCGCCAATGGATTGAATTCATTTAGAGATTGACTATCCTGAAAAGCGTGCCTGTTTAGCCAGTTAATTTGAATGGAGCATACTTTCACACGTGACTATTTTGACTGTCCACAGGAAATGTGTCGAGGCCCTGATGATGTGGTAATTGACTGTCACTATTATTCCAATGTCTTGAAAATACGTCCCACTGCAATGTGCACAAAACCCCACAAAAAACAAAAAACAAACAAAACAAAAAAACCCACAAAAAAGCACCAAAAAAACAAAACAACAAAAAGCAACAACAAAAAACACCCCTCCAACGCAAAAGAGAAGGAACGAAATAACACTAAAGACTAATCAAACATCAACCACAGATGTTTAGATTGATGTTGATTGGTCGATGTAAAAGTAAATGTATGTATTCATTGTCAATCAATGGTAGATGCTATTGCTATTATGCTGTTTATGCTGTGACGATATTATTGAGACAACGCTTGCTATTGTGAACGTTATGATTGTGCAGGCTGCCTCCACCTGGACTAGCGCCACTAGCGGTGTCTACAGACGCACAAAGCATTGCTATTGTCCGAGTGGCCTCCCACCTGTTTTTGACACCACGCTTAAAGCCTGGATTTGTCCGAAATATCTTCTGGTCAGTTTCGAATTCTTCACATCGCATCTCTTCCATCAACAGCTGATAAATATTCTGGGCGCTGTTATGCCCCTGTTACAATAAATTTCGAATCATTTAGAAGTGAAACGTTTACTATATCATATCTTATTATGACCATACCCCCCTCCCCTTTTGTTCCCATAATTTATATAATTGCCTTTGTTTCACAAAATATTCACTTTGTCATAAGATGCCGAGGAAGCCAAACAAAGAGAGCAGCAGCAAATGAAATTAAAAAAGAAAGGAAAAAAAGGACGCCTCCATGATTTCTCAAAGAAATGGGAATTGGAATTGGAGGTTAGAGGACAGAAAAAAGGACTGACAAAAAAGAGGGGGGGGGGGGGGGCAGGCTGGGAAATGTTATAAATTTGATAATGACTAAAATCAAATAATAAAATTATCAAATATCTTGACTTGAGGTGTTGACATCATACTCAAAGCATTATTTAACGAAAAGGGGTGACAGAACCTCTGTTATAGGTGACGCATTTTCATCAATAGATAGTTGTATAGCAGCAGCAACATAGTTGTATAGCAGCAGCAACATTAGTAGTAGTAATAGTAGTAGTGGTAGTAGTAGTAGTAGTAGTAGTAGTAGTAGTAGTAGTAGTAGTAGTGGTAGTAGTAGTAGTAGTTGTAGTAGTAATTTTAGTAATTTAGTAATTAGTCTTTCATAATTATTGATGATGAATGTGCTAGTGAAATCCATCGTCATTGATGTCTTTATGACGTATTTCCGAGGAACTGCTTTACTTGTCTCGATGTTACAGTCAGTCGAATGCGGTCGTATTCTGCTTTCTAATCTTTTACAGGGTCCTTGTGTGGATGCAAATGATGCGGTAATTTCCTTTTGAACTCTTTTGAATTTTTCCAACAATCCAGTCGAATTTTAATATACGAACATTGAGATAAATGTTGTAAAGCTTTTTAAAAAAAAAATATTTATGGTTTTAACATAATGATTCACTCGTTGTGTTAAACGAGTCCTGTGACTTTATTATTCTTTTTAATCAACGTGCATGGATTTTCGAGTGCTTATTTACGTATTTGACAATATAATCTACACATTTTGTTAGTAAGTGAATCTTAAAATAGAAAAACCTCTACAGACAATAAACAGTGCTCGACATTTTGGCGATGCCTTTATTTGATGAACAGACTTGAGGCTTACTGAATAAAATGTTGATTACTCTAGAGGAAAGTACTTGCCTTGATGACTTTGATACACATCAAAGGGCTTACCATATTCGTATGAAACAACCTTCGGTGTTACACGAGATGGACAAGTCAAGGAGTTTCATTCATTATGCGAATACGTAATTACGTACATCTTGACGTTGTTACATTTCCCTGGGCAGACACCATACTGTCCGACACGAGACAATGTTGTCACCTGCCAACCTACAATTCTATAAGAGGCCCAACACAATTCTGTCAGAGGCCAAACACAATTTTTCAAGTGCCCAAACACAATCTTGTAAGAGACCAAACACAATTCTGTGAGAGGCCAAACACAATTCTGTTAGAGGCCAAACGCAATCTGTAAGAGGCTAAACACAATCTGTAAGAGGCTGAACACAATCTGTAAGAGACCAAACACAATCTGTAAGAGGCCAAACACAATTCTGTAAGAGGCTAAACACAATTCTGTAAGAGGCTAAACACATTCTGTAAGAGGCTAAACACAATCTGTAAGAGACCAAACACAATCTGTAAGAGACCAAACACAATTCTGTAAGAGACCAAACACAATTCTGTAAGAGGCCAAACACAATCTGTAAGAGACCAAACACAATCTGTAAGAGACCAAACACAATCTGTAAGAGACCA
>JBCJKE010159585.1:0-10495 GCA_039654525.1 Melibe bucephala
ATTATATGCCAGTAATCGACTATCGTTGTACTTGACTCTCGATCCTCCGAGCTCTTCATAGACGATAAACGCGATTTTCTGGAAAGATTATTTTACACCGCGAAACTGCACAATTACCTGTAACAGTCTATATTATAATATATCTTTTCGGTATGTTTTATTCTCATCTTTCTTTCCCAATTCATCTATGTTATTATAATCTGTCTGGTTTTTCTATCGTCTAAAATCTGAATCCAAATTGAGTAAAAACGTTATCGACATATTAATAATTGTGACGTAGTCTGTCGCATTCTGTCGTTCAATCAATAAGACATTACTTTTATATTATATATATATATATGTAATAAAAAATAGCTTGGCGTCCTTTTTTCTGGTGCTTTGCAACACTGACTTGACTTTACTTCCTGATTGTTGTAGCAAGGCCTAAGTGATGGTATGGTAGTTGTAGAAATCTATTGATGCAGAGATCGTAGGTATGATGCTTTCTCCTAATCTAGATCTCGCACACACTCACCTCTCAGTCACATTTTGTTGTCCGTTTTGTTGAGGAAAATCCAGTCAAATCGAGAGGCAAGCAATATACCACATCCGCCATAATAGATCTAATATGTAAATGGTATTTGAAGATATTAATGATGGACCAGGGTTTTTACAATGACAGCCTGCCAAATCGAACTGACTATCAACCTTAATATTTGGCTTCCAAAAAGATCTTTCAGCCGCAAACATGCTCTGGCTACTTGCATGTCGGAAACTTGAAATTTGAAACAATAAATTATAATACTCCCAATGGGTTTGTTTTTTTGTTGTTGTTTTTTTTTTTGGTTTTTTGTTGTTGTTTTTTTGTTGTTGTTTTTTTTGTTTTGTTTTGTTTTTGTTTGTTTTGTTTTTTTGTTGTTTTTTTGTTGTTGTTTTTTTTTTTTTTTGGGGGGGGAGTTGTTTGTTTTGTTTTGTTTTGTTTTTTGTTGGGGTTTTTTGGGTTTTGTTTGTTTTTTATGTTGTCGACTACATTGAAGATGAAGATTTAACTCTACAGTAGGGTGTATATCCCAAAGTTGCCTTCCAATTCTGGATTTCGTAATTTTTCTCTTTTAGAATAAAATATATTTTCTACGTTATACATGGAGAATGAAGTTGTGTATAGACATCTTGCATCACAGTTAAATCTCCATCACAACTTAATATTCAACAGTCCATTTCCCTGTAATACCATTGCCAAATTTGACTGCTTGCGTTTCCCATATTATGAATTTTGTTAATGTCAAATCGACAACTCATTTAGCGTACTTATTTTCCATTGAACTAACCGTTTTGAGTTTCACTATGAATGACGTAATGCTATTACTAAAATGCCATATTCATGACTTTTGATTTCTATTAATAATTATAAGAATATGACGCCGGTGACAATTTCTCCCAAAGTAGTTTCTGACTAAGTGTGCTTGTCTTTCCAGATTGGCGCCAAATTCTGGGAGGTTATATCAGATGAACATGGTATCGATCCGACAGGCACATACCATGGCGATTCGGACTTGCAGTTGGAGAGGATCAACGTCTACTTTAATGAGGTCACAGGGGGCAAGTATGTGCCACGCGCTGTCTTAGTGGATCTGGAACCTGGGACTATGGATGCTGTCCGGTCAGGCCCCTTTGGACAGGTAATCGGATACGAGATGGAAATAAGCTTGCTGCAATGTAATAGGTATAATCCTTGGTATCGATCCTTGATCGATAAGTATACATAGCAGGATGTATGTTGCAATATTGGCATTATACGTTTCAATAATATCATAATATTGTCTAAATCATGTCAAATTCATCAAAATAATTATTATGATGCTCGTATCAAACGTAGAAGAGTATCCCTTTGTTTATTAGGCTATATGACGCATGTTGTTCCTTTCTCTGCTTTTTTCTAATGATAGTAAGCAATTATTAGAGACTAATGTCGTATTAGGACTAATGCGGAAAAAGTAAAAATAATATAATTATTATGAGATATAAAACGTTTAAAAAGATATGGAAATGAGAAATTACGATGGAGGCATATAAAAATGGAATGCAATATGCAAGTATCGGAAAAGGCTTTTATCAACAACAACAATTAGCCGACTGATATCCATGCACAGGAGGGTATTAAGGCGTTTTAGAGATTGGTCTCTTTTAAACTATTGAATGCAGCCAAAACATTGCCTGGTATAAAAAGTTAAGCTCTGCGTCTTCAGCCAACTCAACCCAAGGATTGTGGGGCGGCGGGGTTGGGGGGGGGGGGGGTAATCATGTTGGTCGTGTAATGTCCTTCTTCCTTGTGAATTTCAAGTCGAAACAATTAAAACAGACAAACACACGCATGCACCCACGTAATGATATTAAAAGAAAACAAAAACAAAAAACAATCGAAACAAAATAAAACCCCAACATCTTTACGTTGATCATCCAGATCTTCCGTCCGGATAATTTTGTTTTCGGCCAATCAGGAGCGGGCAACAACTGGGCCAAAGGTCACTATACAGAAGGAGCGGAACTGTGTGATTCCATTCTAGACGTCATCAGGAAGGAAGCCGAAGGCTGCGACTGCCTGCAAGGATTCCAGCTGACCCAGTCACTGGGTGGAGGATCCGGCTCTGGTAAGGTCAAAGTTCAAGTGGGGAATTCACAAGCCAGGGGGCGGGGAGTGCGTTTCGTTGGTAATGGTGGTGGTCCCGGGGGGGGGGGGGAGAGGGGGGGGAGAGCTGCTGAACTAATGTGATTAAACCGACCAGGTACACCCTACTTCACGTCGTGCTACTGCTACATGCATTTATCATTATGGAGCTCTGAGATCATCCGTCATCCTGTAATTGTCCATACCTTTTCATGTCATGTGAGCGATCGATTGGATTTTGAATTCTTGCTTTGATTGAATGCCTACTGTACCCGTGTGACTGCTGACGGGACTTTCAGAGGGAGTGGAATGAGAGCGAAAGAAATAAGAGACAGACGAGAGAGAGGATGAGAGAGAGAGAGGGGGGGGGGGAGAGTGAAAGAGGCAGACAGACAGACAGAGAGGAGAGGGGAAAAGGAAAGGGTGAGGAGGAGGGAGGGGCAAATATAGACTAGATAGGGATTTTCTCCTTTCTCAAAATAAATCAATTCATATTTTAGTAATGGCAGCCTGTTTACATATCTCGATACTATATTACAAGAACATCCTGGATTACCACTAACAGTGGATGCAATGAATGCACACGCTTCTTAATTAATGTCGGCCACGTGACTGAATGATTTATATAATAACTAATGATTTTGGTCACGTGACTGTATTATGTTACATTGTTTCCGGTCTTGTATTTAAACCCAACGATGCTTTTGTCGTCGATTCCCTTACCAGGCATGGGGACCCTTGTTATCAGCAAAGTCCGAGAGGAGTACCCCGACCGAATTATGAGCACTTACTCCATCGTCCCGTCCCCGAAAGTGTCTGATGTCGTGGTCGAACCCTACAACGCCACGCTGTCGGTCCATCAGGTAGACAAGTCCTCTAAGCTTGGGGCCACCGGATCTATAATAAAGAAGGGAAAATTGACAAAAGGTCTCCATTATGAAGACAAGTGAATTGTCGGGTTATAGTGGAGACCTTTTATCTAATTTATCTTGTTGTTTATCATTAAGCTTCAGCTCTCCACTGTGGCAATCCGTTATATAGTGGGATGAAATATTATGCCCTCTTTCATCTCTCTAATATGTGCTGTCATCCTTTTTGGAATCTCTAAAGTCAATCTGTAACATATCTAGAGCGCTCAGTGGCGATAAATGAAGATGGCATTTACATCTATCGGTTTAACTATCAACTCACCCATCTATGTCTGTCTTTGTCTGTTTCTATGTATATCTATCTGTAAATATATTTCATCTATCTGTCCCTTTTGCCTTTTGGTTGATAAAGAGTGAACAGGTTTTGATTTATTACTACGGTACATAGTATTTTAAATAAGTACAATTAACATTGTTTAAATGTCATCTTTAATAATGATTTTATAATCTTTGCAATTATCTCATTTCACAACAATATACATTGTAATTCAACAATTATTTATATATTATATTAAATACTCTCCCCACCCCACCCCCTTTTCAGCTCGTGGAAAACACAGACATGACGTATACAATCGACAACGAGGCCCTCTACGATATCTGCTTCCGGACCCTGAAGTTGACCACGCCCACCTACGGCGACCTCAACCACCTGATATCGGCCACCCTGTCTGGTACCACCACCTGCCTGAGGTTCCCCGGACAGCTCAATTCCGACCTGAGGAAGCTGTGCGTCAACATGGTGCCATTCCCTCGCCTTCACTTCTTTATTCCAGGCTTCGCCCCCCTCACGTCACGTGGTTCTCAGCAGGTATCAGATTAACGTTAGTCATTGACATTAGGGCTATAAACGACATAATGGCTATCTATTCTGTTATTGTGCTTCTGTCGCCAGACTCGTTCTACCATGATCATTAGCTTTCATGGGTTTGATGGAAAACTGTACTGGTGTCTTCACTAATTTAGTCTGCTAGTCCTCTTTTTATCACCAATGTGTGACTGTTCTTCTTTGTAATCTCCCCCTAAGCGGTAAGGTGCACGTGAACGGTATTATGAGGAATCGAATTTATCTTGCTTTGCCAAGCCAAAGAAAAATCGCTCTTGCCTTCATGTAGTGAAAACTAGTCGATTCGACAGTCTTATTCCTTACGGCATGTTTAAATCCGTTGTTAACTCAAGATAAAGAATTGGTATCATGTATACTCATTATATGCAAGTACCGATTTTCAGACATGTACATTGCCCTTTAATTACGGATGGTAGCGCTATATTTTTTATTCAAATTAAAACTACGATAATGGACAGGTTTATTATATAATATAAAGTATAAAGCCAGTAAATGCCAATTTTTGAACTTATCAATGCGTTAATCGCCGCACTGATTAATTTTAAAATGTCCTGAATTGAGTGAACTCAGCAGCGCATGCTGTGACGCGATCCAGAACCGGGTCAAAAACCAGGTGGAGGCAGTCATCAACATTATTTACGGCGTATGATTACGTTCGCCGTACTTTTACGCCGCTTCAAATGACGCAAATAGAATCAACTGGAGGCCTGACTAATTTCCCCACCATCCGTTTATGTCGCTATACATACACGCCTCCCTTTGTCACGCGGTTCCTGCCTCCTCTGAGACCATGGCAACCTGTTGGTGTGCTATTATTCCAACTCTTCCAGGGGTACGGTGCCGCCTATCATGAGTATCAACGGTGACGGCCGGGTGCTCAAAAACTATCATTATAGGCGCGGAATGAGATCTCCAGATCCTATCTAGGGCAAACTCCCGCGGTTAGTTTTATCACTATAACCTCATTCATAACGGATCGTCGTGACAGTTTAAGTGGGTTCGTCATAAATCTGACACCTCTGACGATGACCAGAATCACAATGCAAATCAACTAGTTAAAGCTCATTTCATTTTCTCGAGTACAGTCACAGTGTCATATGTCCTATTTAGCGGGACTCTCTCACAACCTGTGGTCCCGTACCGCATGAAAGCTACTTTTGAACCCCGTTATTCTAGACGAGTTTAAGCCAATGGATAGAAAGAACAGCTTTTTATACCTTTTCTTTCCTGCCCACGGATACACAATGACTTGAGTGACATTCATTTGGTACATTTTCCCTCAAAAAAAAAAAAAGGAAGCAAGAAAAAGAAATAAAGAAAAAAGAAATGAAAAAAAAAAATCCGGCATCGATGTCGTTTTCTTTCCGGAGTCTCTCAACTCGTTTCGAGTACCCACATCAGTCAGAAGGCATTCTCCCCGGGACATAGACCCACTTATCTGGTTTAAAACGATACCTGGCAGACAAAAGCTAGTCGCCAGACGGTCTTGAAAACTGCCGGTATCGCAACCTCGACAAAAAACGGGACGGCGACGTATCACACAAGAATGACTGACGTTTTCAGAATTCCCGCCAAAATACCGTGCGTGGCGCGGCGGTTATTGGGGATAAAAAGCATCTTGACTGGTTTATTTTACAAAGGGGAAAAGTAGGTCATCGGCCTTAGGATGGTGTCAATTGTGAACAGGTCACGGATTAGCCAGGCATGTTTAAAAGGCCAATCGCTGACGAAGGGGGAGACGAGCATTGTCCATGCTTCTTGAATCAACAGCCTCCGCTAGTACTTTTGGTCTCGCACCAATTGCCGCGACAATTCGAACTTGGCCAACCGTGCCTCCATGACAGGTGTAGGGGAAGATGGTCCCTTCCAGACAGCCAGCCACTAGGTAAACTGAGGACGTTGCTACAGAGATCGCTTTCATTGGCCAACGACCTGTCTGGCTTACGGTTCACGCTTACATGAATGAGCGTAATGTAGGCAAAAGAAAATATCGCATCGTTTAAGCTTTATGACTGGTAAAGAGATGTTACCTAGGGGCATTGACCTCCTTCTCAGTTCATTTCATATCATGACTTCTCCACGACTTGGTGAAACTTGGTGAACTGTATGTCATTGACGGTTATTTTAATAGAATGGATGGGGAATAAATTATAAACATAAGCAAACGCTCTGGACTTGGTCCAGGTTTTTATGATAATTATTAACATTTCACTTTTTTAATGTCTTTGGTACTTTATAGTTATCGTTAATTTATGCCACAATATGCATTTTCGTCATGTTGTGTGTTTGTACCTCGAATTGTATTGGCGCTAATTATATAAATTCAACAACATGTCTTATAATATCACGACGTACCTCCTACAAAATGTGAAGATGTCTTTGAAAATTGCAAGTCGTAGGTGCAATAACAAAAAGCCGTTTGCAATAACTCCGGAGGACTTCGTGTATTATATGACTATGTAGATGTACATATCATATTGGATAAAATATATGTATGTGTATATCCAATATATTATATAAAATATAATATGTGTGTCATACATTTCAAATCCGCTAATCAAGACAATGAATCTGATTCACGTTACGTGATAATCTTTCACAAAGCCTTAAAGAAATTATGTTATATTGTTACGAGGATGTTTCTGTTACCACGGTGTTGAATTCAATCTCATCAGATTGATACTTCATAATTACTCTCGTTCGTTGTTGAGCATCGTCTATTATTGCCATGATGTGAATTATTTAATAAAAACGCCTCTGCCCGCCTCCTTCCACTTGGTGCCTGCTGCCAGTACCGTGCCATCACAGTGCCCGAGTTGACCCAACAGATGTTTGATGCCAAGAACATGATGGCTGCCTGCGATCCTCGGCACGGCCGATACCTGACGGTGGCGTGTATCTTCAGGGGAAGAATGTCCATGAAAGGTGCGGCCTTGGTCTTGACTTTCTTTACTCTTTTACATTTTCCCCCATGCCAAGGCAAGGTGAATTGGCTAAGACTCCTTACCAGGTGTCTCTTGATAGGTTAATGATAATAATATAGGCCATGATATTGTGTAGATTATCATTCTGTTCTTCAAACCCGATGATTCCCCTTCCCTTAGAAGCTACTTTGAATTGGATTTTGTTTTGATCTGTTTTGTTTTGTTTTGTTTTGCTGTTTTTCAGTTGTTTTTATTTTTATATTTTATTTTGTTGTTGCTGTGTTGTTGTTGGTGTTGTTGTTGTTGTTGTTGTTGTTGTTGTTGTTGTTGTTTTGTATTGCTTTTGTAAGAGGGGTGGTTCGTTTTGTTTTGTTGTGTTATTTTGTTAGTTTTTTTGTGTTGTTTCATATTGCATTGTTTGTTGTTTTTGATTGGTTTCTTTTCAGTTGCCGTTATCTCGAATTCAAAAATACAAAACAAGTCTGTGATCATTTCTCTAAGAGCTTGAAGTAAAAACCCGCAATGGTTTCTCACCGTAAAACCTATTTCCAATAATTTCATATTTCATTCAGACTATTTGAAAACAGATTTATCAATAACATCAAATTTAAATCCTTGTGGGAAGTGAGGAATTGATTTTCCTATTTACTCTTTATAATATAATATAATATCCTCCTTACCTTTGATTTTTTATGCTTTAATCGTCTGTTATCAGTCTACATGACAATTTAACTTATTTACCTAATATTGAACTAAGAATAAATAGCACCTATTGAGCGTTTTCCCATACAAAAATAATGCTCAATGCGCCTGTCCCGCCAGGGTTTCTCTCCATATTATAATACATAATTATTATACATACTTACAAAGACGTCTTTTAGTACATAAATCTAGCATTGTGTCAAATGTTGGCCGTTCTACTCCCTATATTTGGCATGAGACAACAAATTTTAAAGTTATCGAACCACGCCACAACTTCCTCCCCTTCTCCCATACCGGTGCAATGCTCAGGTCAACACACGTGTGTGTGACGCAGTGTTTTCTTTCGCTCGAGTAGCGCTCGAGTTGCTCAATAATCCTACGTGTTTACACAACTAATAAAACCAAAGCAACGTTAACGTAGACATCGGTATCAATTCTAAGCCAGGTTCGAACTGAGAAGTAACACACACACACACACACACACACACACATTCACACAAAACCACTCATCAAACAAGCGAGGGGAAAAGACAAAAAAACAACAGGCAAGTTGGATTGTCTTGCTATGCTGATATAGCAATCTTCCCTTATGCGTGTTAACCGTTTGATTACCGATGGGACCTTTTATTTCCTATATAACGTCAAAAGTCACGGTCTATCCTTTTGAACTGCCAGCCATTCAGTGGGCCATCATCAGAATCTGTGTTCTTTGCCTCATGTCTCACAGTTTCTGCGCTCCGAAAACCAAAATACAAAATAGCAAAGTAAACCAAAACAAACAGCAACAAAAAACAACAGTTCCTGATGAATGCTTAAAGGATCCGATTTCATTGATAATTAATTAATTAATTAACTACTGAATCAAATTATTGTTCACGTTGAACGAATTTTCCAGAGGTGGACGAACAGATGTTGAACGTGCAAAACAAGAACTCGTCCTACTTCGTGGAGTGGATCCCGTCCAACGTGAAGACGGCCGTGTGTGACATCCCACCCAGGGGCCTCAAGATGTCTTCCACCTTCATCGGCAACACGACCAGCATCCAGGAGTTGTTCAAACGCGTCGCGGAACAGTTTACCGGTAAGCTGGGGGAGGCTAGGGGGAGACCACTTCCTGTCAGTCAGTCAGTCAGTCAGACAGGTTCCGTGTGTCTCATCACTTTGGAGACCATGGTATTCCATTTGTCTCTACAGCCAGACGCGCGAAGGGTGTCCGATTCAGAAGAAGCATTTAATTTTGTTCTTTAGCCATCTGGTTAGACGGTTCAGCACCATTTCTTTCGGTTGCCCTTAGCACCTTAGTTACCTTCTATTTCGCATATTATTATTATGATCGTGTTTTAAAATCCCATCAATTCAAATTTGTTCAAAGAGAAAGGGAGTAAAAGTGAAAAGTTGCAAAACGTTATATCGGCAACGTCTTGAGAGGGCAGGCCACGGATATGTAAGTAAGTAATCAATATAAGGACCGCGGATAGCTGCTACGTGATAAGAACATTCGACCTCCAAGCCCAGATCCGTGGTTCGATTCCTGGCGTGTGGTAGCAGGATTTTGACTTACTTGACTTAAAGGCTTTTCGCGTCCGAATCGTCAGAAGAGGACACCTCAGCAACCTTCATGATCTTTGTTATCATGGCTCTCAAGCGCTTTCGGTCTTGTGTTAGCGATCTTAGATGATTTAAATCGCTCTTCATCTTTAGAGATACGGATAGTGGAGTGAAATATTATTATGCACCGTACGTAATATACATGTATGATATAATCTGCTTTTATAAAAGCTAGTGCCGATAACTCAAAAACCTTTGAATAATTAAATATCCTTAGTGACTGCAATCACGAGAAAATATTCAATAAGTTAAGCCTAGAACTATGCAAACGCAATTCCTGATTATTATTATTATTAAATTATGCCCGTTTCCTTACACCATCAACACACCAGAGCTCAAAGCAACCTTTGTTACATAACACTGATAGATACATAATAATATAAGACAGCATAGGAAAAACAGATACATTTTCCCTCATTTCAGCAATGTTCAGGCGAAAAGCTTTTCTCCATTGGTACACTGGCGAAGGGATGGACGAGATGGAGTTCACAGAGGCGGAATCGAACATGAACGATTTGGTGTCGGAATACCAGCAGTACCAAGACGCCACAGCGGAGGAAGAAGGAGAGATGGACGAGGAGGAAGAGGAGGAGATTGCCTAAATTTCTGAGGACGGCCAGGGAGGGGTGACGCTGTGCCATGTGGAGGACGTCGTGGAATCAGATACGCCATTGCTAACCCGGTCCAAGAGTTCTTTGATTTATCGAACGGCGTGGGTTACCATTGGATCCATGATACCTTTTTCCGCGAGTTGTCTCGTCGACGTTTAGTTTCGTTTCTTTTTTATATCGTTGTCGTGGATTTTTTTTGGGGGGTTGGGGGGGGGGGGGGATTTGTTTTT
>JBCJKE010159807.1:0-17410 GCA_039654525.1 Melibe bucephala
TTTTTTTTTTTTTTTTTTTTTTTTTTTTTTTTTTTTTTTTTTTTTTTTTTTTTTTTTTTTTTTTTTTTTTATTAAAGAATGTTATGGAGGATTGAGATTGGGGGATGTATTTTTTTTGGCTTTGCTACAACTCTTAGCAATGAACAGGAGGAAGGTAGCTTTTTTAAAAGGGTCTTTCTCTGTATAATTTGTCAATTACAAAGCCCAATTAAGGCAAAATATTATTTAAAATATTTTAGTCCTTTTACCTTTGATAATTAGCAGCATTAATATCTACTGTAGCATAAATTATCGCTTGATTTTTACCTGCTCACTTTTTCATGAGAAAATATATCTTTTGTGTTGAAGTAATCACTGGTAAACACATCCATAATCGTGATGTACACTCAGAATGTTTGTCTAACTTAAAACCTATCATCTGTTGCAGGTGACAAAAAGCACCATGACAAGCTGGTTGCCAAACGAATGCCAGGAGTTCACTCACCCCAACCATCTCCATTGATCAAACATGGCAAGGCCAAAGTTCAGATGGCAGACACAGCTTCTTTAAGCAGTCTTCCTGTGTCCGAGTCTGAGGATGATCTCAATGGTAAGCCAGATAGATGAGTACTAAATGGCATATTACAGCAACCATGATAATTATAGAGGAGCATAGTGGAAACTAACCTTAAAGAGATACTTCTAATGGTACTAAATTTCTTTTCAGAGTGTTAACCTTTTCTTCTTTCTCCTTTTTATTCTTTTTAAACTTTTTTTTTTTTTACCTTTCTAGAAACGGTCTGATTCTTTCTGTGCACAGCGCTGACTTGTTTAGACTTGTTCATACTTGCTTGGTAGCTTCAAAGTCGAACAGTTATTTTTGCTTCACATCAAGTTCTGGGCAGATTCCAGTCTTCCTCACAGAATTTTTGTCAACTTGTGTATTCAAAGTATTTCAGTGAATGGTTTTCCAATGAATCTTAATATGTACAATTTATTTCCATACCGATAATGAAAATAGATTGCACAATGTTGTTCAACCTATAAGCAAATTGCTGCTTTTAGCTTCAGGAGGTCGGGATGATCTGGCCACCAACATTTTACAGGCTGTTGAATTGCATAAGGCTATGGGATGAAAGCTTTTGATTCTGCAATGAGCAAAAAAAAAATGCAAAGAGAAGAAAAAATTTAGCACATGTGTCATTTTACATTTCATAACTCTAATGGAATACATAAACTTCCTTTAGCTAGAGGACTGAACACTTGTAGGAAAGCTTGGTTTGTTTCAGTAACTTTCATTATTTCTTTGCTTTCTGCGCTCATGCATACATTCATGGGACTAAAATGTTTCCATATGTAGTTCATTTTTTGAACACTTATATACTCTTTTTCTCACAATTCTTATTTATATTAAAAAATTAACAGAAAATTTAAAAAATAATTCATTTCAAATGTCTTTTACCATACTTGGTATTCAACCTACCAAAAACGGGCTCATCATGAGGAATTCTATCATTATCTTAATTTCTCCAAATCTCCTTGAGTCAAAAGTCCAAATTGTGTTCATAAAACAAACAGAATAAAAAAGGCATTGATGCTCTTTTTGTTTAATGAATAATGTTTCCCTTGATAAATGTACTTATGAAACAAGATGAATGAAGTGTATTCTTCATGATAAGCCCAGAACTCCTGAGCCTTTCACATCACTGAGTTTCAATAATCATCTGTAGAATCACCATATCATACATTGACTTTGTTCCAATCTTTGCAGCCAAACATCCAAGGAAGAAAGGTAGTTTGCTAGCATGCCTCACTTCCAGAAATAAAACTTTGTACAAATTGACTCAAAGCTATAATTTATAATGCCCTTGAACCCTTGTATTCAACCTGTCACCATTATTTATATTGTATTCAAATTATTGTCTTTTTCTTCCTTTTGCGCTGTTCTTGTTGTTCCCTAATTTTTTTTGATAAACTTAGGGATGTCTTATTGCAAACGCCATTATTGGTCTGTTTTGTTGTTGTTTTCCCCTTTTTTCTTCTAAAACATTTGATGTTATATGTTTTGAGTTTTTCATCTTTCAGTAGTAACACAGATTTTGCATCTTCTTTCTTGAGACAGCATTTCATGTGAAAGAAATGTGTTTTTTGTATTTTAAAACAAAAAATTTTTCACATCAAAATTAAAAATAATATATTGGATGTTTTCCCCAGTCTCTTTTATATGTTCCCAGCTTTTGATCGGCTTAGGTACATGCTTAATATCTTGGATGTAGATACTCCATTAATGATAAATGTGGCTATCTATTTACATGTATGTGCTGTGATTGTACTGAGGCTACATGCATTGTCTGTGCTGAAGCTAAATGAATTCATATCACTGAGACAACATCCATTGTCCATGCTGAATGAATTCATGTCACTATAGCAACATCCATTTTCTGTGCTGAAGCTACATGAATTCATATCAGCAAAGCTACATCCATTTTCTGTGCTGAAGCTACATGAATTCATATCAGCGAAGCTACATCCATTTTCTGTGCTGAAGCTACATGAATTCATATCAGCAAAGCAACGTCCATTTTCTGTGCTGAAGCTAGATGAATTCATATTAGCAAAGCTACATCCATTTTCTATGCTGAAGCTACATGAATTCATATCAGCAAAGCAACGTCCATTTTCTGTGCTGAAGCTAGATGAATTCATATCAGCAAAGCTACATCCATTTTCTGTGCTGAAGCTACATGAATTCATATCAATGAGGCTACATGCATGAGTTGTTTAAGCAATGCACATTCATCATGCTTTGACTACATGAGGGATCCACATTATCAGTGAGGTGCCATGATCATATTATTATGGTAGATACTGGGCATGCAGACACTGAGATGCCAAGTCAAGTTAAACTCTTTAGTGCTTGAGTCCAAATTGTCCTATTGACAGCTATTCAATGGTGTGATCAGTGGTGGAATGAGGGGCTGTAAAGCATCTGCAAATGTGTCCAGAAAGTGTCCAGTCTTGATTTGAAAGTGCTCACTGGAGCTACTGACACTGACATTGTGGTAGCTACAAACATGAGGCATGGAATGCCTTACATATATCAAACTGTGGCATTGGCTGTTGAAGCCAGCATAGTAATTGCTTTAACCAATGCGTTGATTGTGCTGTCACTGTACAATTTTATTTTAAGTAAATACCTTGACATCTGAAGTTACAAACATTTAGGGCATTGGCTACTTATGGTGGCTGATGAAATAAGTTATACAGAGTTGGGATGTCCACTTCTCTAGGCACATATCCTGTTACTGATTATGCAATGCCTAAGCATACTATTTATTGTCAATTTTTATGGTTGAAAATTGATGATATAATTGACTCTTTGGATACATACATTGATGTTGCTAGGTTCTCATATACTGATTTTCCTGTAGCTACTATTATTTTCTCTGCACTATAGCCGAAAGCATTGACAGTGCTGTAGCTACTAAATGCATTATTTGTCCTGTGACTGATTTCTCTCTTTCTTTGTATGACCATCAGTGCATCTTTTCTGCCTTTCAATTTTCCCCCTCAAGTCCCTCTAAATTAAGCCATAATCTGCTTATAGTTACTCCTTTACTCCTTCCTTTTCCTTCCTTTAGACTGGGCTGGACCATTTTTTTTTTTTTTTCATTTCCCTTCACTCAGTCCCTTATTTATTTTTTTCCCAACCTTCAAAGTTGTAATATAGAAATGTTACATTGGAGGTGATCATTAAACTACAAAAATACGACCCTGTAATATGATTTGAATTAAGTGTTCATTATGCAAGGATGTGTAATTTTATTCTTTCTTTTTGTCCAGTGGGGTGTTCTGAATTGTCTTATCTATGAGACACTTCCCTCCTTTTCCAACACTTTAGTACATTCCACTGTAAGTAAACTCTCTTCATGCTGGTTGTGACTTGAAGACAGCTAGTTTCTTGGAATGATTCCTAACTTCTTGGAATGTGATTTGTAAAACATTGCTTGTCAGTCACTCACACACAAAGAAGCTCATACATACACTATATTAAAAAAAAAAAAAAAAAAAAAAAAAAATCTAGCATGGAATTTGGAATGGTAAGGCTTGCGTTTCTCAATCCCTTCAGATGACACCACTTTGTGATCCTTTCTGTGACGATCGATCTACCAGAATTTTTTGTTTTCTCATTGCCTCCCAAATTTAATTTTGTTCCTAATACAATGTTCTGTAGCAGCCCATTGGATTGTTTTGTTTTAAGACCATTTTTGAATAATTTTTTGAAAATATTGTTTTACCCTTTAACCTAGTAGCTTTTTTGTTGTTTGATGGCTGGCTGATTTCTAGAGAAAGATTTTTGTTTTTTTAATTTCTGCTGAATGTCTTTGGTATCAAGCTCAAGTGTTATTGCATTTAGATATGTATATCACATCCTTTTTTGTTTTAAAGAATTTGTTTTGAACACATGCCTTTTCATTCGCTTTGTCTTTCATCAGAGATATGTCCTCAACTTTTATGTAATGAATGTAATGAATGTTATAAACCAACAACATTGAATGTAACTTGCTTTGTTTTTAACCTGAAACATTGGGGGAAAGAATCAATGTCAGTTATATATACATATCGATGTTATTAATCTATAAAATGAAATAGCATTTAAAAAATTACAAATATTATTCAATATCCTCTCTTCAGTCCCCTTCCATTTACCTTATGGTCCTTCTCCTGATAATTGCTGCATGTCATGTCCTCTGTTTCCTCACCTCTTTTCTTTCCCGTCTTCTTGCTCCTGACATAGAACTTGGCTTTATCAAACTCTGACACACTCATTCTCTTTCCTAATCTTTATATTTATATGCATGAGTGATCCAACTCCTTTGCATAATCACAGACGGCTTTGATGAACGCAGTATTTTCACTCATGTGGCAAAATGTACACAAACTAATTAATTATCATTGTAAATATCCTTCATCATGGGATTCCTCCTGGCTTTTGTC
The DNA here is from genome assembly GCA_039654525.1 of Melibe bucephala. NCBI lineage: Eukaryota > Metazoa > Mollusca > Gastropoda > Nudibranchia > Dendronotidae > Melibe > Melibe bucephala. The sequence continues at coordinate 4,978 of JBCJKE010159807.1, forward strand.
GCAGTGTTAAGAATTACATAGTTTTGCATCATTGTTTCATCATTTTTCCCAAAGACAGCTGACTGCAACAAAAAGCCTTACACTTTGTTTTGTAATTGTATGACAGCATCCAGAGCATATTCAAAATGAGAATTTTTGATTATTTTCATAAAATTTCAGAGAAATACACCTGGAACTAGATTACATTACGTATTTTTCAACATACTCACAAATGCCATGAGAAAATAGCAAAAAAGCAGATGGCATTTTCCTCTCTGTTCATAAAATGCTAATGCTAGAATTTTGTCACAGTCCCAAACTCCTGACTCAATTAAAAAATTTTATTACTGTTGAGGTAGTCATGGATTATCAGTAATTAATCATTGCTCATTTTTCTATCAATTCAATTTTCAGCACCAAAAGAGAGTAAGATAAACACAATATTTAGCTTCATTATTTTATCATTTTTTTAATATATAATTTGATAAATCTTACAAAAGTTTGCTACATAATTGCTAGTTTATTCACTACATATTTTTTGCTCTAAAAGTTTATTGACTGTTTATATCTATCTTTCTTTCTTTCTTAAACTTTACCCATTGTTGAGTTTAGGGTATTTTATTCTTCAGTGTTGACTTATTTTATTTTATTTGGATTTCTAAAAATTAAACACACATCTTTTGTTTTGATATATTATTACACACATTGCAGTTATTTATGCCGTTATCTTTCGTTTTAGTCATTTGTTTTTAATATTCTGTCTTGTTTTGCTAGTGCATGGGTTTTGGGGTTTGTTTGTTTTTTCCTAGTTTTTTTTGTTGATATATGTTTGTTTATTTGTTGTTGCTTTTTTATTTGTTGCTTGTTTGTTTGTGTGTTTGTTTGTTTTTGTTGTTTGTTTTTAAGGAGGTATTTCTTTTTTTCTTTTTCTTTTACTTTATATTGCAGACAAGACAAAAACATAATTCTTTTAATTTTTTTTATAAATATGGACAAAAATATTTATGCAATGTTTTCACCTTCAAATTTATCAAATGTCGAACGTTTACATTATAAATGAAAAGGGAGATGAAGATATGCATTGGTCTTTATCGGTAGAAGTAAAGATGCTCTAACATTTTGTAGCCATAAATTTCTTGTGTTCATAAATAAATATTGATTATAAAACACTTTTTAGTATGTCTCCATCGAGGGAAGTTATATATACCCTTTTGTCTCCCTTTGTAAAGACTATTTCATATTCAAGTTATGTCTCACGTGCCAGTTTGCTAGTTCTTCATTTACATAATCTACAACTTACATAGCATTCAGGAGTTTTCATTACACTTTTTTTTTGTGCTGAGTCACTTTTGTTATATTGATTTATTCATAATATACATAACTATAAGGAGAGCTTTTACTGGGAAAAAAACCAACAAGCTTCAAGATAAGATAAATATTAAACAATAATAATTCTTTGTCCTTTCTCTTTGTATCATTCACAATCTATCCCACCAAAATGTCTTTCTTTTATTTTTGATTGAAAAATTCTGACACAAGTTGCACAATTCAACCCATATGTTGCAAAATTGCACAAGATATAAAATGAAAGAAAAACAACAAAAAAACAACAAACAAACAAACCAAACCAATGATTGTCAATATGATTTTAATTATAATTTCAAAATGTATATTTTATTATCAAATGGTAATTATTAAAATATTTTTCTCTGCGACATTAAAAAACAACAAGCTATTGAGATTGTATCAATCGATTATGACAAGTTTGAACTGATATTCAATTTATTCAGTTCATTATGAATGCATCCTCTATGTGGAGTTTCCAGCTAATGCAGTCTTAGGCATGTTTCACCCCTCTCTGAATTCTCACCACACTTTGTTATTATTTTTTGTTTGTTTTTGTGATCACAATCATCGCCTAAGACTTCCCAGACTCATTGCATGGCTAGAGTAAGAATTGCAAAGAGTGTTTATCTTAAATTAGAAGCCTGCTTCTATGAATATAAATATATTGCCAATGTTGAGCAGGGTACCTCACAATTGTTTTGTGATTTTATGATTTAAATAAAGAAAGGATTGATAAAGTGTATGGGTTTATATTGGGCTTGGGCTTTGTTTTCAGGGTTTGTTTTTTTTGTTTTTTTTTTGTATTTGTTTTATTGTTTGTTTTGTTGTTGTTGTTGTTTTGTTTTCTTATTTGTTTGTTGTTGTTGTTGTTTATAATATATTGGTATTAACAGATAATTGCCATCAATAAATAAAGAAAACAGATTATTTTAAACAAATATTTACATATTTCTAATGGTGAAAGAAAATCTTTTTCTAGGATTTGTGGCTTTTTTTTTTGTTTTGTTTTTTGTTTTTTGTTTTTGTTTTTTTTTTGTGTTTTTTTTTGTTTTTTTTAAATAATTCACTGATTTCTTTACATGTTCAGTTGCATCCTCATATAACACTTGAAGTGTAATTTGCATCGAAATTTTTACTCAAACAAATTCCAATTCTTTTTTTTTTCTCCTAAGGATACCACTGGGATACATCTGATTGGGCCCCAGGGCCCTCTATGCCCAACATCTCTGAGATCCCTCCGAATGAAATCCTCGATTCACCCACCTCATCACAGCCTAGTGATGACTGCAATGCGAATGCAGGTTGCTTCGACGACGCCATGACCACCGCCGCCATCTACAATAATGGGGAAAGCAGTCGTGACGACAGTCCTTTACTTAGTTCTGATGAGCAGCGCAAAAATAACATTGAAATGACTCTGTTGCCCATCAGACACAGTGAAAATATCATCTCCCAGCTAGATGATGACACTGAGTATTTCGAAGACTCTGAGTATGTAGGAGACTCGGAGTATGCCGAAAATGAACCTTTTGATCAAGATGATTTCCCTCCAAGCTACGCAGATCATCCAAAATATGAGCAGCTTTTAAATGAGTGTAACTATGAAATGCCCCCTGTCGTTCGTGTGCAACCCGACCATTACCATCTCCACTACGACTTCAATACGAGTAACCTTGAAATTGATCCGCTAACAGAAGATGAGAACACGGACAAAGAGAACAATTATGGAGCCGTCGCTGAAGGTTTTGCAGGGGCTCGGCCCTTGAAGCCCCCTAAGGAGTTCATGACCCCTGGCTATCTGACGGATGGATACACAACTGATCAAGATCCCCCCTCCCGCCTGTCATTCATAGATGACATGAGCATGTCTATGGGAGACTTCACTTCAAACGCTTCTGATATTTCTGGCCTCTGTGAAATTGAGGACAGTGAAATAAACGCTAGTGATACTGATGATGAGAACACCCCCCTCAATCCTTCCCAGCTCCAAACCCAAGTTTGAGAATTTAATTTCCTACAGACAGTTTTCTTTCACAAGACTTGGATTTCAACAATTGTGTGTGGTCATCAAGAGTGTACGTGTATATAATAATATGATGTTTACCTGAAGAGAAGTTTGTTTATACTTGAATATATATTGATAATGCTAATCTATTTTTATAGATATTTCATGGAGACAAATTTTAAATATGTTCCATCTAGTTTATTATTTAGAATGTGAAAAAAGGGATTTTTGTGTTTAGGTTTTCGGGTGTTTTTATTTTTAACTTTTTTGTGAGAAGTAGGAAAGACTTACTCTATTAATCCCTTACTGAAAAGTGTGGATTAAAAAAATCATATCATGCCATGCAGTTGTAATAAAGATTTTTATTACAAACCATTTAGTCAGATTCAATAAGAAGAAGATTTTTTTAGAATGAAAATTTTTTTTAGAATGAAAGAAAATAACAGATTATCAATAGGTTTGGCAAATTTTTCCAAGCAAATAACATCATGTGTATGGTTAATATTGAAATCTAGAAGTATTTTATTCATAGATCATTCTCTTAATAATACTATTCTGAAAAATGTTTCATTTCAGATTTTGATGATTAATTAACTTTTTAGTTTCTTTGACGTCCTCAATTAAATTGTATCTCAGATTGTAGCAGTAGAAACAAAAGTTATCTAGCTTTTTATTTTACTTTTTTTTCTTCGAGTTTCAGAGTATTTTTGCATATCGAAATGTTCATGAAGGTGCTTTTTTTTTTTAAAGAATAATGAGAAAGCTCAAGAAAGATGAATATGATTTAAGACATTTAAAGGTTTTGTGATTTGTGAGGGTGTTTTTAAAATTACCCGTCTCACTTTATCATATTTTCTAATTTGCAAAATAACTACATCTATGTAAATAACATTCCATCAAAATAGTGAAGACGGAACAGTTTGCATCCAAGCTAGTATCCTCATCTACCATCAATCACCATAACACAGGTTGTAAATATTCAATACCTTCTCTAATATTTATTGCATTTTAACTTTAAAGATCTGAAGAGAGAAAATTCTTATTTTGTCACCATTTAGATATAATTTTATCTTTCCTAACTTTATTTACAGCTTTTAAAGATCACACACACAATGTAATCACCCGAGCTTTGAATTCATCTGTCATTGCCTGGGGGTACACATGTATTAAAAAAACGACTTTTGTTCTAACGAAAGCACTGTAGGCAAAATATGGAAATAAAATATCAATAGATGAAATAAAATGCTAGTCCTTGCCATAGGTTTGTCTTGATAGCAAAAGATAAAATACTTCAGTTGGTTTAATTTTGATCCTTGAACAACCAAAAGAAAAATTTTACTCTTACTCTTACTTCATTTGTTATACACTCTGAAAGTTCAATTTTTAAGCCCATTACATGTTCAGAAGGTTAATTCATAATTTTATTCAGAAGTCACTTTTTTATGCTTACAAAAAAAATTTATTTTTTCTTGTTTTAACATTTCAGACCTTATAGAAAGAACCATGTATTTTGTCATCAGCATTTTACCCTACTTATAGAATCAATTAATACCAATCTGCATCCAACAGCTTCAAAGCTGCTCTGGCCAAAGCCAGAAGCCAAGAACTTTAGCATACTGCGCATCCCTCACCTTTGCACCTTTGCCAGATCATGGACGCAAGTGACATATAAATTCAGATTCAGATCTCATGATCTTGAAATGCAATTAGACAAAGGATGGGTTTGCTTCTCAAATCAAGACTTGTATAATGCAGATTTCACCATATTTTGTTTTTTTGTTGTTGTTTTTTTTTTTGTTTTTTTTTTTTTTTTTTTTTTTTTAATATTGTCATTTGATCATCACACTTGTAGCATGCCAAGCATTAAAAATGGTGCTGATTTTTTATATACTTTACCCCTGCTTCATTGCAAGAATTGACTTGATCAATTCATAAGTTGTTCAGATGTTTTTGTTTTTGGGGTTTTTTTTGTCTTTTTTTTGGGGGTGGGGGTAGGGGGGGCGAGTGGATTAGTCAAATTACTGTAAGTGCTGATCACAAAACACATCATTAAATCAATTTCACTCATAGATATAAATGTAGATTACAGATCTATTTACCCCATCTAACTTTGTAAATTTGTCTTCCATTTAAAAATACCAAGAAATGTCTGAAATAATCTTACATTTATATTTGTACTTGATTTTAAAGAAAATTATTTTAAGAAATATGAAATGTGTGAGGGGAGATGGATAAATAGATGTAAACCCTTTTTTTTTTTTTTTTTTGTCAAGCTTTACAAGTCAAGCCAAAGTGATGAAATGAATACCATTGTATGTATGTTTGTAAGGGATGATAAGAATGAGAGAGAGGATTTAAGTCTCACTGAAATGTCATCATTTTCAAATGTATATTTTAAACAGGTAATAATATGATGATGACAGGGAAAATTGACTGTTACTTGAATGATAAGCAATGATACATTAAATTTGCCTTTTTTTTTTTCTTTCGTTTTTTAAAATAATTAGATAAGATGCACATTATCATTTGAAAAGTGTAATTTAGTGGAAAGTAACGCCTTTAAAAAACAACAACGTATAAATTCCAGAGAGCATGTGAAGGAAATATATCTAATAATGGAAACGAAAATTGCCTGAGGGGTATCTTTTAGTGTTCTATTTTTTTTATTTTTTAGTCCAATTTGTATATTTTGAAGTCAATGTGTGAGAGAAAATATCTGTGGTTTAAACTCATATTCAGGTTTGTCCTTAAATTAACAGTGTTTGAATGTTCTTTTTGCTTACACACTGCACACTGATACTTAAGGATAGCAAATAGCTGACGAGTTCAAACACTGTTTTGTTTACTTGATAGTCTGAAAGTTTTGCTGTTTTCAAACTATGAAATTATCATTTCCTGAATAACTTATTCATATGAGAAAGTATTCATAATAAGTGGATGAGTTTTATCCCTATCAGATGCTTTTCCTCTCATTTTCTTCCAATGTACAAGATAAGTTTTGTTGGATCTTTATGAGACTTACAAGTATATATATGTAGATATATATTGCAAGACCTCTCAAAAAGGTTGCAGCCCTAGCCATTTGAATTTTCCATTTATATGAATATAAAATAATGATCAATTAATATGGAATATCATTGGTTGGGTATGAGCAATATATGTGTATATTTTTTATATTTTTTTTAATTTAATGAATTTTTCCTTTTATTTTAAGCTTTATTATGAAAACGCAGGCAGAAAATGTAGATGATATTTTATTTTTATATTTTAAAAATCTTGGTACTTGTAGGTCCCTCATCTTCTTTTCAGAAGAAAAAACACAAAAAACTGTACATATTGTAAAATAATCTTCAGCTTTTTACCAGATCAAGCTTAAATGTCCTCATCATAGATATTAATTCCAATTAAATGATGTGTTCCAAAAATATTGAAAGTAAATAAAAAAAATGAATTTGATATTTTGTAATGTGATGTCCCATTTTCCTCTTCACCCTGTTTTTCCCAATGCATCTCTGGAGAAAATTGTATCCTTGATTGTCTGGAACAAGACAATGATATTGCATTTGATTGCTTTGTAATGTGTAATCCAATCTTCTTTTCTCCTTCCCATTCCCATATAATTATCAGCTTTTGTTTCCTGTTTTATGGTCCATGATTCAGTGAGGAAATCAATTTCATTAACAATGCTTTTGAATATGAGTGATTTGAGGTTGTAAATGATTCGCCAAATGGCTAAAAATTGAGCTGATTTTCTGGGGTCTGTTGAAACCCCAAGTGTTGTGAATTTTTCAAAAGTATCTCTATTATCTTGTGCCATTTAAAAATTTTTTTCAATTCTTTATGTTGATATTTTTGTTATGAAGTTTTGTAAAAAAAAAAAAAATCACATTAAACTGATTTAATTGACAGCTTTTAATTTATTTGTGCCCAATGACAATAATGAGCTTCTTTTAATGTGAAGATAATATTTTGAAGGTGAATGAATGTCTGCTAGGTTGGAGTAACAAGTGAATGAAAGTGGAGGAGTTAAGAGCATGTTCTTAATAAAGTATGATTTCATTTCTATTTTATTTGAGATTTTTTTGTTCTTTACTTACTGTTTTTAATGTGTATGGGTATATTGTGTTGTGAGAACGAAAGAGGGGAAACACCCGGATTACCATTGAATCAAAAGCTCTGATCAATGGACTTCATATATGACCATATTTGCTTGTCGGCTGTGACCATTGTTTGATGTTTTGTGCTTTTGTTCAGCTCTTTTCCAGTTGATCTTTTATATAAAAGTTCTCTGAATATTTTCTGGGGTGTGTATATGTGTGTTTGTTTATATTTAAATATATTAACTGGGAGTGGTGGAAAAAAATGATTGGTTTTATTTTGCAGAAGTTTTTATGGAACTTTTTGTATGAGGTTACAAGTTAGGTTGAAAATGAGACATCAGTTAACCAACATGGATTATCCTGAATAGGACTTTTCATTTGAACTAAACTATGGATACATTTTTACGATAATTTAAAGGAAAAATAATAATGCATTGATTTTATTTCACAACAAGTTTGTTTTGGAAAAAGTCAAAGGGGGGACTTTCTGACTCCCTGATAAAATTACTGTTCTTTCTGAAATTCTGTATGTTTGAAATGCGTCGTGCTTAGAATGAAAAGCATCGAAAACTGCATGGTCTGAAAGTGATATGATTTGTTTCGAGAGGAAATTTTGAAATTCTAACGTTCATATTATGCTTGTAATTGAATTTCTTCATTAATGAAACTATTGCTGGGCAAAAGCATTCAGATCTTTATTTTATCCATGAGAAGTACTATACCTTCACATAATATTCATTAATATATAAATGGGATATGTGAATCTTGACTTAATGTTACATGGGTGTGTATTATGTATTGTTTTTTTTTGTTTTGTTTTTTTTTGTTTTTTTGGGGAGGGTTGTTTGTTTGTTTTTTGTTGTTGTTTTTGTTTTTTTGTTTGCTTGTTTTTTTTTTGTTTTTTGTTTTTTGTTTTGTTTTGTTTTTTTGGGGGGGGGGTTTTGTTTGTTTGTTTTTTTGTTTTTGTTTTTGTTTTTTGTTTTTTGTTTTTTGTTTTTGGGGTTTTTTTGTTGTTTTATTTTTGTGGGGTTTTTTTGTGTGGGTTTTTTGTGTGGGGTTTTTTGTGGGGGGTCGTTGGTTTAGCTTGCAGTTGTTTTTTTAGGGTTGTTTTTTGTTTGTTGTTGTTTTGTTTGGGTTTTTTGTTGTTGTTTTGTTTTTATTGGGGGAAGGGGGAGCGGGTGCCGGTTTGGATTTTTTTTTTTTTTTTTTTTTTTTTTTTTTTTTTAAATCAATTTTACAAAAGAGTTTTGTGAAAAGTTTGTCCTTTCCCCAGAGTTGCAGTACTGCCCTGAAGTCACAATGTATAGAAAGCTATGGTCATTATTGTTGTTACTTTTGTGTAAATTTTCTATTGTCACCACAGTCTTGCTCCCTGTCAGCTTCAGTTCTATTGTACTGGTCAACCTGACGGTAATCATTGATGATGATGTTATCTGTGGTCCATTTCCAATTTTAGTAAATAAATGGCTATGAACAAACAAAACATGGACTTTCTTGCAGGTTTTTTGTTTTTTGTTGTTGTTGTTTTTTTTTGCTTTATCATTTGCCTTCAATGTCAATCATGTAATATCAAGTTTTGTTATATATTTTATCAGTGTGGCTTTATCACACAAAAAAAACAACAACAAATACAAAAGCAACAATAAATTGATGATGACACAACCACAAATATAGTAAAGATGAATCAGTATTTTCAGAAAATAATTCCTTGGCACTCCTGTTCTAAATAATACTGTATTAATTTTTTGTTGTTGTTTTAAGGCACTTTTGCCTTTTTAGGGGGGGGGGGAGGAAAAAAAGGGGAAAGGCGGAGGGTGGGGGGGGGTATTCTTTTTACTTTTGATATCAATATAACTCAAGACAACAACATGGGGAGATAGAATTGAGAAGGAAAAAGAGGAGATGGATAGGCTATAGGCTGAGGCAACCAAAGAAAAACATCACCAGAAAAGGCTTGTCATGGAATCCCCAAGGTAACAGAACAAGAGGGAGGCCCCATATGACATGGAAAAGGGAGACAGAGGCAGAGATGAGAAAACAAAAGAAGACATGGGTCCAGCTGGAAAAAAATGGCCTAAGACAGGAGGGGGTGGAAAGCCTTTGTTGATGGCCTGTGCTCCATGGAGAGCTGAGAGGCAGAGAAGAAGAAGAAGAATCAATATAACTTACATTTTGAATATAATCTCATGTTGAAAGAAAAAAAGATTTCAATAATGTTCAACTACTAAAACTTTCGGTTACTTGATTAATGATGGCCATGTTACATTTTTGTTTTTTACACCAAATTTAAAATCTTAAAATCTCTGAAAGTGCAAAAGATTACAACAAAATTAAAAGTATTCTAAAAACTATTGTAGGGTAATGATAAAAAAAAGGAAGAAACTCAGTTAAAAGTCTCCTCTTAAAAGATGAAACAAATCAGTAAATTTTCAGCATTGTCCGACAAGTATGTGCAACGCTAAAAATGAAACAATATGTAAAATTTATTCAACCGATTTAGAATATCCTCTACGAGGATATGAGTATCAATCTATCTTGTCAAAAAGAAAAATTAATTTTAATTCAACTATTTAGATTGGTTCACAATGTTAACAATTTGGAGCCAACTAGGTTTTTCAATTGTTCTTGACAGTGTAACAAAATGTGAAGTTTATCCTGATAGTTGTGTACTACTACTACTAATACTACTACTACCACCACCACCACCACCACCACCTCCACCACCACGACCACCACCACCACCACCACCACTAATTCGACGGGAAACTTGTAACTGCATCACACAAAGTTGTCATCCGCTTCCACTGCGCTTCTTCTGTGTGGACTTATTTGATATTGTTACAGGGTGTCTGATGTCAAGAAGTTCTCTTAGTAGTTTCAATGTGGAGCTTCTTTTATATATTTCACTATACTTCAGCAGAAAGACAGTCTGCAGACCACATGGGGTGCATCCTCGCTCGAAACACTGACTCCGTCTGGATTACGTTTTGGTACGTCAGTCAGAAAGATAGTCAATGAGTGCTCTCTCGGACGTCCGCGCCCACACCATAAATAAGGGGGTAGGGAGTGAGGGTGGATGCCTGTCTCTCTCTGACACACACACACAAACACACACACACACACACAAATTAATTAACCCCCAACTCTCCCCAACCGCCAAATGGAAAAAAAAATAAAGAAAAGAAAAACAATGAAGGATTACAATACTGGATTCACAAGCTGTTAAATTCAGAAGCAGCACATGTTGTGGGAACCAGTCAAGACATTTAATTTCTCTTCCTTGTCTCCAGGGCCCTCACTCTATCAATTTCTGGCCATTTATTTTTAACAGCTATGACCCTTTGACAATTTCTGGCCATTTATTTTTAACAGCTATGACCCTTTGACTATAGTATAGACAATTCAATTATCAATACAACAACAACAACAAGAGCAAAATAACAACAACAAAACGCCTCTGCGGCCCGACTCACTCGACGCCCGCCCCCGCCTAACAAACAAAAATAAACAACAAACAAAAACGATACAAAAAAAAAAAAAAAAAAAAACCGGGGCCAACAACACAAAACAAAAGAAAAACCAAATAAACAAAACAAAACAAAACGTAAGAAAGCAAAACAAATCAGAAATGAGCAATACAAGAGGACACCCCCAAACAAACAAAACAAAACAAAACAAGAACAAGCAAGAAAAAAAGGGAAAAAGAATTAGTGTTTGCACTTTTCCGTTCATATTTTATTGGAAGAAATAAAGATGGCGCTTGTATCTTGTATCTTGTATCTAGGCGTCGTCCATCCACTGCAGGATGTGGCCCTCCGATAATGTCCTCTATCGTTTTCTGTCTGTTGCCTTCCTCGACCAGGTGGCCCCCTCTCTCTTTGTGATGTCATCTCTCCATCTTCCTGTAGGCCGTCCCCTTGATCTCTTTCCTGTTCTAGGTTGCCATTCCGTGCATAGACAAGAACATCAAAGTAGAAAATACAGAAATTGAGAGAGTCACACAGTACAAATACCTAGGCCAAACAATACAAATGGAAGACCGAATGAGAAATGAAATAGCAATAAGAACAAGGGCAGGATGGAGCTGCTTTGGGAAAAACAAAGAGATATTCCAAGACCCAAACATACCAATATCCCTCAAGATGGCGCTTGCAGTAAATATATTATTGAAATAATTAGCGTTGAGACCTTTCCGTAATAATATGTAATTGAAATAAATATTAGTTACGCCTTTCCGTACTTATATTATTGAAATAAATAGCATTTACACTTTTCCGTTCATATTTCATTAGAAGAAATAATGATGACGCTTGGTGTGTATATTTTATCGTAATAAAAAACGTTTACAACTCTCTGTATGTATTCAATTAAAATACATAGTATGACGCCTTTCCGTACTTATTCTTTTGAAATAAATAACATTTGAACTTGTCCGTACATATTTTATTGGAAGACATAGAGTTGACGTTTGAGGTATTTATTTCATTGGAATAAATAGTATAGACGCCTTCCTATACTTATTTTGTTGTTATTTTGTACGATGATGCTATGACTGTTATTAGTTTGTTGCGCTTGCTCTTGTTTGCCTTTCTTTGCTCTATTTTAATGACAATAAATTATTAATATCTTATTGTCACATGGAACGGAAGTCGTTGCTTACCGTTGTATTGTTGATTTGAAGAATTGCGGTTTGTACAAAAATAAAATTCCGAGCTCTCGGTATCCGAATATATTATTATATGATATGGGTTTGTCCAAGACTTTTTCTTAACCTGACAGATCTATTCAATTATAGTTGATTATGTAATTGTTACAAATTTAAAACTTTAATGTGGTTTATTATCATACTAAGCTATGCCTTCAACTGTGAATCGATGAAAGGTGATTGAAGACGTCTGAACAATTTGAGGTGGGGGTGGGAGGTCCGGGAGAGAGAGAGAGAGAGAGAGAGAGAGAGAGAGAGAGAGAGAGAGAGAGAGAGAGAGAGAGAGAGAGAAAGAGA
>JBCJKE010159808.1:0-10490 GCA_039654525.1 Melibe bucephala
TCCTCCTCCTCCTCCTCTTCCTCCTCCTCTTCTTCTTCTTCTTCTTCTTTTTCTTCTTCTTCTTCCTCATCATCATCATCATCAACATCATCTTCTTCTTCAAATGAAAGTCCATTGTTTCCCTGATTATATTATGGCTGCGGGTCTTCTTTCATTGCTCACACAAAATATAAGTAGAGAAACAGTTTATGATGACTCTCCTTCATTGTGCTTGCTGGAAGAAAAAATCATAGTTCTTTGTTGCATTAAAGTTGACACAATGATAAAAACAAAATAACCCAAACAAACTAAAAAATCAAACCAAGCAACAACAAGAACAACAAAGGCAAAAGAAACCAAGGAAATGAAAAAAAAAACAAATTATACAAAAACATAACACAAAGGTTTCAATGGTATGAACCGAAATCCCGAGGCACAAGTTGCCGCCCTTCTACGCTCGGGAAAACTCGCGGAAACACGTAAAACCCCGAGTATGATAAGTAGGGCAATGAGCATTCAGCAGATAACGTAGGTCAAAATACACGGACTAACAACACAGAAGCTGTGTCTGCAAACCTAAGCTGTTTTGTCTCGACTAAGGTGTTTTTCCTGCTTGGTTTTGGTATGTATGACATGCTCCATGTTCATTTTATGAAAAATGATTAAAATATATTCGTTTTGAACTGATTTTTGAACAAATATGCTTGGAAACTGTTTTGTTATGATTCTGGTTTGTTTACATCAAGCAAGGTCAGCGCCTGCGCACTACGCTCTAACCAACATTGTCAGCTGTTTTGTCATGAAATATTCTATTTTGAACAGTTTGAGAATATGTCTGCACATTTTAGGAATTACGTCATTGATCCAGCTCCCTGGCCTCCCACTTTCTACCATAGAATATTATCATATTGAAAACTAGCTTCCAATATTGCAATTATTGCCACATAAAATACCCTTTAACGACAACTCAAATCAAAATGAACACTTTAAGGGACGATGTAATAAGTCAAAACAATCTATGTCATATTCTATTTTTAGCCTGTACGTTGCACTTCTCCCTTCCCAAACTAGGCCAGCTTTCACATCTCTATGGGTAAGAAGAAATTAACCATACATGTCACTTTGTCCGGCCATTCATTATCTAGAAATAATGACGACTGGCTAAATGGCATCTATGAAGGTCTTTGATCTGAAAAAATGTATTTTTAGTTTCTCTGAGTTTAGTTTGTTGGATTGACCCTCTTTTTCCTTGTGTTCTCATTTTTCCCGATTCCCAAAATGTAATATCGCAGTGCTGGTCAAAACATAGTTCACGCTTGAAAGAAGGATTCATCATGGCGACCGTCGCGCTAAGAACACAAAGGACTTGCTTCCACAAAGAAACCCTCGCCTAACGATGTGATTGTTGTGGAATTTATTTCTGCCTTTATCATGTATTCGAGGTTAATATTCTGAAATGTACAGAAAATGCATGTAAAGTATTGAAGAATGCAAACTGTACTGCTCATTATGACATGAGCCGACAGCGAGAATTTCACATGAATACAAGAGGAAGAAAGAACCGAAGAAAGAAACCACGGTAAAGACTTTGCTTTCTGTTTCGCGCGTGAGAAACTTGGCTTGCCACCCTCGGATTGAGCTGGAAAACTGAAGTCAAGAGAGTATACCCCTACAACTTACGTGGTTGATTTACCACAATTCATCGAGAAATTGAGTGTGTTTACAATTTGTATTCCCATCCATGTCAGCAGCAACCCTTACAATCAGCATCATGCCTCTAAGACACCATGGGCCTTGTACACTCAATGGCAACTGGATAAGTAAGATATTGACCTTTTGAAAGGATTTCATTTTTCTTTTTTTTTTCTTTTGCTCCCAAACCTTACCCAGTACGTTAATAGTTCTTTTCTCCTTAAATCTGACAGTATTAATCTTGATTGGTAAGACATAGAGATCTATTGGTATTGCTAGTTGTAGTAGATCTAGTAGATCTAGAATCTAGGCCTAAACTAAAATGAACAAGATTAGAAGAGATTGAATGCCAAATTACATCCATCACATGCTAAAATGCGCCATCCAGTTTGGAAGAATAATATATTTAGAATTAAAATATTTTTGTCTGTGCTTTCCATTATTGTTGATTGATTTTTATTTTTAGCCTACTGGATGCGGTACTAAATAGATCTCTAGGTTTTCTAGCTTGTAATGGTGGTTCTAGGCTAGGAAGTTATTTTTAGCTAGATATAGTTTGATGTCTTTGTTTGTCCTAGAAGGCAATAGGTAATCTTGCACTTTAGCTACCTAAGTTCATATATAAGTATTAAACTCTAAGCCTAGCATTCATTACAGCAGCATTGACTTTTATAAAAATGTAAGCATCTATCGTTTCCAAACTTAAAAAAAAACCAACCAAAAACCATACAAATTAATATGATTTTATGCAGGCCTACCTGAAGTGCAAGATTACCAACAATTTTTCTCTTTTCATTTATAATTTTACACGCTGGAATTTTCATTCAGTCATGGGGGCCTAGTCTTGATTGCCATGCGTATGATAATTCGGTTGACTTTCTAATATTTCTATTCATCATGGACAAATAACGCAGGAAACAACATTGAAAGTGATCTTTAACAGAATGATAACCTCACATGCACCACAAAATACATCTTAGAGGATCAGAAAAGTTTAAATAGGTCCTCATATATGAGCTCAACTCCAGAAATGAAAGCTGGTGTGTATTATACAGAACCATAGTTGTTGCGAAAAAAAAGCCAAGGGTCACACAAAGAAACAAACTACAAAACAAAACAGAAAACAAATGATCTGCTCTAAGCACAAAAAAGAATAAAGCTAAGAAAAAAAAATTTCTTGAAAACAGTAGGCCCTAGGTTATTAATCAAAGTGGTCTCTTGGACAGCAGATCTTAAGATGATGACTACTCTGTATTTTTATTAACTGACTCTATGCTCTCATAATGGAATTCTTGCTCATTTTATTTTCATTTTCTTTTCTTTTTTTTATATATATAATATATATATTGATATTGGCTCATTTTGGTGGTGATTTATTATAATTTAAACTTCTTTTTTTTTTTTTAATCTTTTTTAGTCTTTACCGTGGTTTTTAGAAAAATCTGAAGCCATTAACTTATTTTATCAGTTTTGACATCAATTTGTACCATTTAGTTTTAAGCTTTATTTTATTTATTTAGTGATGCATCTATTTGTAGACTGATGAAGTGACGAAGCTTTACACATGATGCAGCGGGAAAAAAATTGCTGATCATCATTTTTGCGTTTTCAATCCGACTGAGAAATAATAAAACCTTTCTTTTTTACACGAAGTGAAAACGGCATGAAAAGTGCACTGTGCATTTCAAATTATGGTAATTTTCTTTTTTAATACTCACCCAAGAACGAGAAAATGTTTGTCAGCCTCCAAATGTTATCGATAGCAGACAAATAGGAACATACAAACAAATGAATATCATGTAACCTAAAGTCACAAGATTATGCTGCAGTCTCTGCCTTATAACCAACTCGTCTGGTGACATTTGAAGGAAATGGGCTACCAGACAGCGGATAAGATATAATATGTACAAGGGAGCAATGTAGTACACAGTATGTTACACAAGAAGTTATTTAATTGAATGGGAAATTTAGTTTCAACACACATGTTTTGTGACTGAGTGCAAACACAATAAGCTGTAATTTATTACTCACCACCCAATCGTGTAGATTATCTATCATCAGGTGAAAAACTTAATGGTGATCGCAGCAAAAATAACCAATCAATAGTCTACATGAGTGTTCCTCTTTGTCCTTCCCACTTTTCAGCTGGCTGTACCATCTATCACTATAATCTTTAATCATAGAGCAGTGCAGGAATGCTTTTAAGCTACACTTCATGTTCAAGGTTCCCACAGATTCTTAATTAAATGTTCCTTAAAATTCCATTTGAAAAGATTTTATTAAATAAGTAAAGCTTTAAAAAGTCCTTGATTTTGAGCATATAATTATAATATATTGGGATCTCAGTTCCTTTTAAAGGTCTTTAAATTTGTCAGTCCAAGCCTATCAAAAGGCAGGGTAAATCGTGAAGCATGAACTAGTGCATTTTAATAGACAATGGCATTGCGTGAGCATGGTTTCACTGTGCAGCAATGCAAAAATACAGATTTTGCAATCCTTAAAGAGTTCCTTGAAACTTTAATTTCCATTTTGAAAAACATACCATGTGTATAAAAACCCTAATATAGCTCAATTTTGTGTTGAAATTGAGATACAAATAATTGCTTTTCACCTAAGTTATTTATGTAGATGTTTGTGTGTTAAAATTCTCTTTTTTAACGTCATTGTTGTTTCTTAGTGCCCAGTGAGAAAGACTGGTTTGTAAAAGGAATATCAGGTCTGGGAAAAAGGTTATAATATAATTATAATGAAAGCTTGGTTGATCTGGTTGAAGACACTGTCAATCACTTATTGTTCTTCCATGTGTTCTCACAGTATTGTGAGTTGTAGCTGCTGAAAGGAAACTAAATTATTGAGCAGGTGATTCAGCAATATGATTCAATCAGCTGCAAGGGTGGTGACTCTTTAAATCTGGTCAGTTTGAGGTCTATCAGCTAAAGTGGCTGTCACTGTCATCTCAAATGTTTAGCAAGTCTGCATATTGTTGAATAGTTTTGCAACTTGTGTTGAAGCATCAGCTTAGAGCATAAAGAGTGTTGACTGCAGTCTACTGTTTTCATTATGGCATTGTCAATTCAGAATAAAATTTAAAAAATTTTAAATGTCTTCTATTGGTTTGGTAATTTGGTGATATAATATGCAATTTCAATACCAGTCAGCATACTTTTTCAGAGTGTATTTGGTTATTTTTATGTGAGGTTACAGTCAGTTCTTTTGGATTAAACATTGGTTTGCTGAGAAGAAAGATATATTATATATATTAGTCTCCGTCTAGGAGCATACCCCTTGGGAAGTTAATAAAAAAAAGGGCTCTCGGGCAGAGCTCAACAGGAGATAACCCATGTTCATACAATTCTGCATAAAATTTTAACTAGACAGGGTGTCTTATTCCATCTGAATGTGGATCCAATATATATGTGCTGCATTATATCACATGTCATCAATGGAAGTTGAAATCTATTGTTGCATATGAGTTAAGAGGCCGAGCGAATTTTGACCAATGACCAAAGCAGTGCTGTGATTAGCTGAGGGGAAATTTACCTATCAGTCTGCCAATATTTTGAATGGGATTCTTGAGTGACATCAATACCGTGTTACACAGTGCTTGATAACCCAAGTAACCTAGACTTATTGATCATTCAGTGACATGACACCTAGGCAGCTCTCTTTTATTAGCAAATTAAAAAAACTGATACCAATAAACACATCTTGTCCATCAGGTCTGGCTTTCAGAGTTGCATAAAGAATGTCACCTAATGACATTACATTCAATAACCCATACGGCATCCAGACATCATTAGATGAAAGGTCTAACTGGAAATGTGTTGCCAGCTTTGGCTTGAAAGACACAACTAATGTGTCTGTCTATTGCATAGTCTGTGTCATCTAGACCAACACTGGGCATGTAACCATGCTG
Organism: Melibe bucephala; assembly: GCA_039654525.1. Taxonomy (NCBI): domain Eukaryota; kingdom Metazoa; phylum Mollusca; class Gastropoda; order Nudibranchia; family Dendronotidae; genus Melibe; species Melibe bucephala. Next base: position 5,588 of record JBCJKE010159808.1, read on the forward strand.
TCTTTATATTATGCTATGCAGCCGTAAAATTGCTCACTGGCATGATGAACATTATAAAATGAAGTTGCACATCATAGGCGACTGAAATAATACAAGAAGTGTGTTGGCCATCAAAGTCTACCATCAAAACCGAGCTGTGCTGTAAAACGTTTTAACACAGAGAAAACTGTCACCCGTAAATAACAGGCTCTTAGGCAGAGATCGCTGTATAATGAATGTTTCATATTTACATATAATATATATGTATAAAATTTGTTTAGGTGTGTGTGTGCTCGTGTTAGGAGGGAGAATTTTTCTCTTAATTTGAAGGCTAAGTTGAAGCAAGTTTGTTGCTTAAAGATCTGTTTTGTATTTTATTGTTTTGTTAATGTTTTTTGTTTATTTTTTTAATTTTTTGAGAATGGAAAAGCTGAGAGCTCAAGAAATCTGAAGAGTAAATGCCACTATTATTTTAAGTAATCTTGTTGTCACCAGGGATATTAAGGGAGGATTTTTGACCTATTGAGAAAGTAGATCTTTTGTTTGAGTTTGACACTGGGAAGACAAATTATTTTTTTTTGGCCATTTTTAAAAATAAATCTTTTTTGCCAGGCATCATGAACATGCCAAACCAAGGTCCCCGACAGGTGTTTTTGTACGACCACGGCCGACCACACTGGTCCCAGGGCGGACCCCTCTTCTATGATCGGAGAGTTCCTCCGCCAGCCCCTCAAATGGGAAACTTCCACAATCCACCTCTCCAAGGGCCGTCACCCCAGTGGCTGAGAGGTCCACTTCTTGGAGGGCCTGGACCCGGACCTGGGCCAAACCAGCAACAGTTTGATGGCTTTGGTGTGCTGCCATGGGGCAATCAGAACAACTTTAATCGGTAAATATATCAATATGATAACAGTCATGTGTGACATTATGTCGGTTCAAGTACCCAATTTACAATCTGCATATATCCTGCTAGTTCTCTGATCACAACAAATCATAATCATCTACATTTATAGTAAATATATCAATATGATAACAGTCATGTGTGATGTTATGTTGGTTCAAGTACCCAATTTACAATCTGCATATATCCTGCTAGTTCTCTGATCACAGCAAATCATAATCATCTACATATATAATAATTTATATTGTATCATATGTCATTTGTGTAATATAATTTTATTTGCTACTGTCAGTCTTTTTTTTTTTTGTTGACGTGATCCATTTTACCTTTTGTGTAATATGGCGTTAAATTCCCGAAATGATTTTACTCCAGCCTTCCCTATATTCTATTTTCTTCTTTGAAGGATAAATTTCTATTATTTAGAGCCTCTTTTATATATTCTTCCTCCCACTTTCTATGGGGTCTGCTTTTTTTTTTTTTTTTAAATTGCCTTGGGTTTTTACGTTATAACTAATTTATTTTCTCTCATTCATTCTGTTGAAATGTCCAAATCATTTTATGAGCTGATTTCATTTCTTTTTTAGTTTTTATGTCATTTGCTTTAGCTTAATCTCTTATTATTTTCTGATTCTGTCTCTTTCCCTACCACTATTCTGACATTATATTTCATTTCAGCTTCTTGTACCGTACTACATTCCCTACTGTGTTATACACTGTTGTTTTAGTTTTTTATTAATCCTTTTTTTACCCATGGAAGCCATTCCTACATAAACTGCCATTGCCTTTTCGATTCTCTGGCTAATCTATTCTCTTAGTTTTTAACCCTCAGAGTTGATCAATACCCCCAGATATTGATCCATGTATCTTTTAACTTGATCAGATTGTGTTTATTAGTTGCTCTTTTTATTACCATTCTTTTTTTTTCTTCTCCTTTGCATTAATTTTCATTCTTTTTTTGCTTAGTTCATTGTAAAATATGTGTGACATTATACTGAAGGTCACCCTCAGATTTCCTAAACAGAGCTAAATCATCAGCAAATGAAAGCGTTGTAAGATTTACTGGTTTGGGTTTCCACATCCCTTTATTCATTTTCTTCATTTTTAAGTGTGCCTTTGCAACTGAATCCATAATTGTGATAAACACCCAATCTTAAATAATATTATTATTAAATATTTTTTTTATCCTCTGTAGGCATAATCGCCATCACCAGGGTCGAAATGGAGGTGGTGCTTCTAGAAACAACCGGATGCTTCTTCTGAATGCAAGGAATAACCATAACAATAACAACAGACATCACAATAATAATGATCAAGAGGTTTGTAGTCTTACTTAGTGTTTTGTTGAATGATAGTTAGTTTGTTTTGCTTTTTTTTTTTTTTTTTTTTTTGTGTAGAGAAATGAGAGCAGGGAGATAAGGTGTCATAGTTGAGTTTTGTTTTTGTTTTTTGTTGTTGTTGTTTTTTTTATTTACATGCTTCATAATATATGCATAGAGGCCGTACTTCCTTCTTTTTCATTACTTTAAATTAGATTCTACATGTCTGTCTTCAATGCTCTCATTTATTTAAGTACTTTGTCCCCAGTCTGTGTCTCCATATGTGTCTCATTTGTTAATAGAGTTCATGACTGAAATTACTTCCTGACAGTTTCAGTGTGTTGAAATTAATGAACTGGGAACATATTCAGGGTTCCTACTGGGTTGGGAAGAAGTCAAGCATTTTAGAATTTCCTCAAGATCTTAAAAAAGTGGTAATAAAAAAAATGCAGTAAGGGATTAATTCATGGAAAGTCGGTAAAAAGATTAAGCTGTCACATACCATGTGGCAATGGTTTATTGAATAATTCTTGTATAATTGAATAATTATTGAATAATTAATAGTGCTAATTTTTCCAAGTTTGTGCTTATTAACATGATACTCTTTAATTTTGACATGAACTTTGAGGAGGAACCTTGTGTAATTATAATGATTTGCTTTTTCTCCCACAGGTTCGTTATCTTTGTTTTAAGTGTGGTGACTTCCTCCAAAATTCACCGGAATCTGGCATCCATCTCTGTGATGGCGGGGTCAATGATCAGCAGGCAGAGCAACACCAGCAGAATAACAACGACAACAATGTTGAGTTGCAGCAGCAAAGAGAAGCAAACCTCCAGTCTCGGCTGAGTAAGATCATGTTTTTCTTGTTATCAGTATATGATACTCTTCTTCAAAATGGAACATGACTCACTGTTTTAGTTTAGTGTGTTCTGCACATCATGATTTTTTTTTATACCAAGCGAATTATGATTGGATGGTTTTATCTGCAAAGATATCATGAGTTGAACAAGGGTTGGAATTCAGAGTTTTGAGAAAATGGCAATTTTGTTCAGGAAATGGTTTCACTGACATTTCATCTTTTGGTAGCTAAAGCTTTGAATGCTCCATGCTAGTTACTATATGTGTCAAATAATCAGGTCATGTAAATGTTAATCAGCCTTAGATTTTAAAGTAGGTTACACTAAAGTCCTTGTCAACAAGGTTAAAGATAGTAGTTGTTATCAATATCCATCTACTCATGGCTGATAGCCCTCTATTCTATTGTCATGGAGATATATTGGGACAAATGTAGTGCTTTTCAGTGTGGAGAGCAGTTATCTTTTATGTCTTTGAATTATACAGTAACATCCAAAAGAAAGGTCAAGATGAATTAAGTGGTTGAATATGTCAAGTTCATAAAATTTATATTCCTTTGTCATATCAGTTTAAAGCTAGATAAACTTTGCATTATCTCACACATTATACATACATTTGCTTCCAATGTTGCCTGAGATATGGTCACTCAAAAATCATTTTGAAAATTTGGATTTAGCAAAATGTTGTGAAACTGAGTTTGTCATAAACAAGGATCTCAAATACATTTCTTTTGAAAATCAGATTGTGTATTAGTTTAGATAAAGAGAAGAGTACTTTTAGCTCCTCTACTTCTTGTTTTAGACTTGCTCAGAAAATATTTTATAACATAAAGCCTCAATCTGAGTGGAAGGAGTCATCTGGACTGCGCATGCAATATCGCTCATAAAGTAAAGGCGGCGTGAAGTTCTTTTTTTTTTTTTATTTGAGATCCCTGCATCGATTATAAATAAGAAGAACATGATGGAGATAATAGAGTGGTGTCACATATCATGTATAATGAAATATGATTTAACGTATACAACATTCCGCTAGTATGAAATAAAGGTGACTCGAAAATGAGAAATATGCCTTATACAACTTTTATCTGTACTAGTTTCCAAAACAAAAATAGTGTCTTGTTTACTTTTGTTTTAGTGGTATCTATAAGGCTTATCCAACTCAGTTTTCTATCAATGGCAATGCCAAGATATTTGTATACTGAGTTATGTTTTGTTTGTTTATCTTCAATTTCTTAAGTGAGGATATCACTTTTCTGTTTCAAAATATTATCGCCTTAGTTTTGTTCATGTCTTCATTTACTGTATTCACGCCATTGTGTAAATCTTTCTAGACCGATACAGATTTTCATATTTATAAGACAAAGAAGTGCAATATCATATGCAAACTTTAGGTGATTCTGATGTATAAACATATCTGTCAAAGGATAAATTTGTCGACTTTTCTCCATTATTTTGGCTTGTAAAAGTTTTGAAATCATCAAAATCATCTGTTGGAACATTTGAGATGGATTCAGTTTTTGAATTGAATCCACTTTATTTTCACACTATTAATGAGAACAATTCCCTATATTAAATTGTCATTTACTCAAAACTTTGGATTTCTCTAGCCCTCTCTTATTCAGCTTGTGTCCAAGCTGTGACTTTATAAAAAAAACTTGAAAAGGTTACGATGAGTCTTCATGGACTGACTGGAGTATTTAGGACACATGTCCAAAGTGAAAACTACCTTAAGGGGGCTCGATAGTAGAATTTCAAAATCGCTCAGACAGCATTGTTTTGAGTATTTTTCCTGATGGATATGTTTTATAGGATTAAAACTAAGCAACCCATGCCTTATCTAACCAACACACAT
>JBCJKE010159919.1:0-10487 GCA_039654525.1 Melibe bucephala
AGCGGAGTTTCCATTTGGTTCGCGGCTGTTGCGACAGCTAGCTTCTATATCTAGAAACCGTTCCCCTATCCACCACCTGGGGACGCGCTGGGTTTGGTTTGGTGACCCCACTGATTTTAACCAGTTATCCCAGATGAAATATATACATGTATATAATCATGATCATGGTGGTAATAAAGGGAAAAAGTTTTGTTTTCCTGCTTAAATTCCTGTGTCATTATGTTGTATTGTTAAATATAACAAAATTGTAGTCCTTTTAAACACATCTTTTATTTGTCAAACATCTTCAAGACCACCTCTTGAAACTATCATAGTTTACACACGCCATGAGTATGAAGCATAAAGTTGTGGCAAAATGAAAATACCTCTCAGTCTTAGTCTTATTACCTGCACTCAGGAACCTGGGATCTAGAAATAAATTGCAACGCTGTGGCTATGATTTACTTGAAATTAAAATTCAATCACATCAAACAGCACATCTCTATGGTATTGATAAACTGAAGCTACTCTACTATAATTTGTGTGGTGGTGTCTCTCCAAGAGCATGAACTCATAAATAATTATTAGTTTTTATGTCTGTATCATGTACAAAAAGATTTGGTGGAATCTCATGCTCTTTCACTACTTTCAGCCTTGTAGTGTGATTGCTACATGTGGTGCTTGTTAAATTAAAAGGCATCTGGGCTTTCAGCCTTGTACTTTGACTTCTACATGTGGATGTGGTGCTTGTTAAATTAAAAGGCATCTGGGTTAGGAATAGACTTATGCCAGTTAGAGTATAATTTGAAATGGAATATTGAACAATTTAAATACATGTATTTAGATAGGTCCCTCTCAGATAGTTTGGTGCCAATATATCATATTTGATGTTATAGTTATATATTTTGTGATGTTATTGTCATTGATTCCTTTGTATTCTATACCAGAATTTTAACTTTAAAAGCCATCACTCTCCTCTTTTATTTTTATACCACTCTCCATCCTAGTTTTCAAATGTCATTCTTTGTATGACCTCCTGAGTAATTGCAGATCATTGTCATGCATTTACTATTATTACAAATCTAGCAATTAGCAACATCTTTGTTAAATTCTTTAGTTCTATAAATTTCTTTGTGAGGGGGAATTAAAATCTATCAACCGAAAAAATTAAAAAGGTTATATATATATATGTTCAGACTCAGACAAAGCCAAAAACATAAACAAAATTTGAACGAGGATCTAGTTTACTCTTTATTATCAGTAAATCATAAACCGCACACAATTATTGATGGCAAATACCCAAATCAAGGATAGATGATTATGCTGTTATTTGGCCTCCGTTCTGCAGTGATACAAATGAAAAGCTAGATTATTGGCAATCATTGTAAAAATACATGTACACATCTACTGATAGGAACAAATCGTAATTCTATGCAAACAAAACATATGATCGAGCAAAACACCTTAAATTGAAATGCAGACATAACAGGAAGCGAATTATGCTGACAAAAAAAGAAAAAAGACGGGTGCTGTAAATATTTGCAATATAATCATAAAAACACTGAATCATCGGCCAAATTAAAAATGTTGCTGAGATCACAATTATTGTGGTTGGATGCCACACTTAATGGGGAACAAAGAATTAATAGAAAATTACTTTGGCCATTTCCTGTTCTGGAAAAACCCTGACAGGGGCAATTTTATCTGACAGCCATGGTAGTAACATCATGGAAATGGAAAATTGTGGTCTTCTTGATCCAATCCTTATTGGTTGAGTTGAAGAGTATTTGGAATGGAATGTCATATGATCCTATGAAATAAAGTTAATAACTATTAATTGTGACCATCAACATCCTGAAAAAATGCTAAATTTGTGAAATCTGTCATTTTGACGACTGATCCGAATATAAAGTAATTGTTGTAGACACGGTAAAATTTGAGTTTTTTTTTTTTGTTTGTTTGTTGTTATGTTTTGTTGCTTTGTTGTTGGGGTTTGGTTTTTTGTGTGTTTTTGTTGGGTTTTTGATTTTTTTTTTTTCTCTCTTTTGGTTTGTTTTGTTTTTTAACATTATTAGGGAAAGGGCATAAAAGATTCTTTATTTCTTTACCTTTTTCCATTTTACAGTTCGGCATTTTGAGGACATGAAATGTGCACACATGCATTATGTCATGAAGACCGACGTGAACAAAAAAAGTCTAAAAATGATCTGAATCTGTAACATCATTACAATAACAACGATAATCATCACCATCTTTAATAATATTATTATTAAAAGCATTACCAAAACTAATTCTAATGAATTCTATTCATTGCATAGATCTTGTGTTTAATTCAGACCATTGTCTCATGCACATATCAAGAATGAGAATGAATTTTTTACAATACATCTATAAGCTTTGAACATAATTCAGATCAGATTTCACTACATCTATAAAGGTCTTGAATATAATAAAAGTTAATTCTATACATTTGGATAGGCTAAATAAAATTATTTTCTTAACCCTTTGGTTGCTAATTCTATTTGGCCTTAGTAGCATGTCTCAAATGCTAAGAATACTGAAACATTTCCAAATCTCCATAAAAATAATTTGGTTCTCAGATCTGGGTAGATCTACATGATCTGGATCTTGTTCTAGACTATCACTCAACATCAGAGATTGAACTAGAATTATCAGAATCTTGCATAATTCATATTTAAGGTCAAGAGCATTTCTACATGTCACTTTTACCTTCAGATTCTATCACCAATGGCAAATAAAGCCAGTAAAAAGAAAATAATAGCTAAAATTGAGGTCCAAAATGCACAAAAATAAAATTCACTTAGGTAGTGGTAGTGGTAGAGCCTAGTGTCCATAAAAAAGGGATATAAATAACTCCTTACACACAGTGCAGCTCACTTACAACGGCATGGTCAGGATGGCCAATATCACCTAATAAGGGCCAGGTCGTTTTTACAGATTGGGAGCTAGTGGTTCTGGCTTACTTACTCAACTTAATGACTTGAAGAAATCTTACATTGTTGGTGAGCAAGGATTTTCAATGGACTGCTTTTTTTAACTTATATTGCCAACTATGATCATCATGAAGTAGATATAAGTATAAACTAGGGTCATGAAATTTCATGTTTTACTGGTGATGTATAAGAAAATACAGGACTTTGATGTGACATCAGTGTAAACGGGATGTCAATATCTGATTGTCATTATGTGGGCTGCACTGTACTACATTTACCATTGACAGGCCATTTCTATAATTGAAACTAATGAAAAATTAATCTTTCAGCGAATTTGGCAATGAGTGACCATACCAGAACATTCACCTTTTGGTAAATTTAGCATCCAAAGGGTTAAAAACAAAAAAAGTTAAAGAGATACATAACAAATTAACACAATATAAATTCCAAGAAAAAGTGACATTGATATTGATAAGTGATAACCATTTTTATCTCCTTTTAAAAAACAAAGTGAGATACTGAGATATACGACGACAAACACATTATATTATGGTAGTTTAGTAATCTGTTCGTGTCTTCAAATTCAAAGCCATCAAAGATTACAACGAGGAGTATCACAGACCATTTGAATGAGATTTTTGTTTAATAATACTCCTAATAGATTAAAAATAGTAAATGATTTATAACATAGGTTCATTTTAAAGAGGAACATCTATGCTTGAAATGTTCCAAACTTTAGATAAAACAACATACTTGTATCTGCTTATGTGAAGATTTTAAAAACTGAATCAGAAAACATATCGATTAAAGTACTCTTGATTCTTATCAAATGTTGAACATTATTTTTTCTTTGAAGTTTTTAAGAAGTTCAAAATATGAGTTTAATAATATAATAATTATGTCCTATTCCTATCTTCAAAATTATTTTTACGTATTCTGCCGTGACAAAAAGAAGGGCGTTCCCTTGAAAAACGTTCAAAGGTTAAAAATTCAGCATTTTTAATAATTTTTTTTACTGTATCAACTTAGATATGTATTTCAAGAAACTAAACTATCCCAAAATGAAACTTCTATTTTTAATTGACGATACGATCCTTCATTTTGACATGGTAATATTTGAGTGAGAATCAGTAAAAGGATTGAAATGAATTATAGAAAGAAGAAGTCTATTAGACTTATACTTATAGTGGAGCTGAAAAAAATATTCTATATTTAAGAATGAAAATATAAGGTCAGCATAAAATTTTAATCAAAGATATCTCATAGCATTTACTGTGAGTTACTGTGAACAATCTCAGAAAAATGGTATTAAATAAGTATTACATTATAACAGGCTTCTGGACATAATGATATGTTTCATGAAACATGTCGACATTACAAGCAAATTAAGGACTGGAAAATGCAGCAAATGCCCGACGAACAAGGTGTTTCATACGCTTGAGGATCTTAAAGTTTCCTCCTCTCTTTTTGTTATTTCCAAACCCTTTGTGGCTACTATGTCCATGCTGCTTCTTAAATTTTTTAGAAGTGTGCTTGTGATTCTTGTTTCCTTTTTTCTCCTTTCTTTGCCATTTTGGACGATGCTGAGGTCTTTTCTTGTGTTGAAAGTTTGCATGTGAATGTGACAATTCCTCATCAAACAAAGCTGATCTTTTTTTGGCTTCTTTGGTTCTTGGATCACGCAACCACTTTTCCTTGAACTTCTCTCGACGATGTTCTGCTCTGTCAAAAACCCAGTCTGCTTCCTGATCCCTTTTCCGTAGAGCCTCTCTCAATTTTTCTCTCTTTAGTGACCAATCAGATGATCCCTCCATATCTTCCTTACTTAACTTTTCTTTCAGGGCTGCCTGTTCAAACATCCAAGCAGCCTTCTCTTTATCTCTTCGTAACTGAAGCCGATGTTGAGCTCTCTCCAGCAACCAATCACTCTTAGAAAATTCATTTGTTTCATCCCGATCAGCATATTCAAGATCCATGGACAGTTCTATACCTCCATAAGTTTCATTGACAAGATCTTCACTTTGACCATTTTTGGGTTGACTGAAAGCTAAAACTTTATCAAAAAAGGCTTCCACTCTTTCAGAATCCTTCTCTACAACCTTAACTTCATTGTCATGATCATCATTATTATCGTGATCACTTTCATCATTACTATTATCGTGATCTTTATCATTAACATCAATGAAATTAGTACTGTGATCAATAGCAGTATCTTTTATATTATTCCCCATAAAGTTCTCATCTAATTTCCTTAATGTATCAGAATTTGGCATCTCAAACTTCACTACTTTATCGTGATCGATGCTATCTGTGTTTCTTTCATTGTCTCCCTTATCACAAAGTCCTTCTGTATCCATTGCATTATTGGGGTTCTGCTGGAAAGTTCCCTGCATATTTTTTCCCAAAAGCCCTTCAAAAAGAACGTAAAGGCTGACTGACCCACAAGGATCATCTTCACGGAGATGCTCACCATTCATATTGTTGGACCACCATTGAAGCCTACATTGCACCCAAGCTTTATCTGCTTTCATCAAGAGCTCATGGTCACCCCAGGCATTCCAAAAATTTTGCAATCCCTCAAGTCTTCTTTTCCTTGCCTTGTATCCTAAGGATGGAACCATAGAGCCCTTCCCGCTGTCCTTTTTCATCAACTTCTCCAAGCTCTTTCGCAATTGTTTAATATCTTTTTTCAGCTGGAAGTGATCAGTATTGCATGCATAACTGTACATGTCCAAGACCTGACATGGATTACTCAAGACAGTTCCATACCATGTATGACGCACATTTTGTGCACACTGGCATCTTACATCAACAACAGTTGAAGCTAGCTTGTTTAGATCATCTGGCACATGTAAGCCAGGACAAACATTCTTCACAACTTCATGAGTAAAAGCCTGGTACAGCTTGTCTCTCCCTACATCTTGGTATTTGGCTTTTTTACCTTTTAATGCCGATTTCACACTTTTCCAAGTGTGAGCAATCTCCCTGCCAAAACGCCTCAAGGATTTGCTCGTCATTTTAAACAGGTTTTTGAACGCTTTATGCCACTTTCCATTATCGGTATTAGATTCTCTATCATTTTCACTGAAGTCCCCAGAGCCACTTCTCTCATCATCCTGTGTTTCAGGATTTTCTTCATTACTTTCACTTTCTTCTCCATCATCATTCATCCTGAGAATATTGTCAACCTCTGACTTTAAACCTCTCAAAGCTCCTTTTAGATAATTTGTGAGAGACTTTTGGTAAGAAGGTGATCCTTCACCTTCTTCACTTACATTTTGTTCCTTCTCTGTTTCAGCGAAAACTACTTCTGTACTTTTCTTAAGCTGTTTTACAGACTGCACTACAGAGTGCTTTAGATTTGCAACACTTGTCATAAGCATGGACAAGTTCGCAAAATCGTGTAATCTGGAGGCGTTCCACTTGAGTGCATTCTGTGCCATGCCTGTCAGGTTAGCACTTATTACTTTGAAGCACTCATCAAAACTTATCTGACCTCTTTCACGTTCCCAGCGCTCTCTCTCCCTCCTATCCTCTTCCTCCTCCTCTTGCTCCCACCTCAATCTATCCATTCTATCTTGCTCTTCTTCCTCTATTTCCCACTGCTTTCTCAGTCTTCGGTCTTCCTCTTCATCCTCTTTCTCCCACAATTCCCTTTCTCTCTGATCCTCCAGTTCCTCATTTTCCCTCTCACGTTCACGCTGGCGCCGTTCATTCAAATACCTCTGTTGCCAGAGAAGTGCCCTCTCCTGTTCTTGTGTAAGGGACTGCTGAAGCTGCTTTACATCAAGGTCTGGAATCTTGCAGCCCACGGTTTCTGATTAAAGAAAAAAAAATAATGAAAAACTTTATGATACTTTGTGTCAACAAATGCAATATTTATAAATCTGTCAACAACTGTACATCCCCAATGAATAAAAATAACAATTATGCCTTTCAACAGAATCCGCATTTAAGTGAATTCAGCCTGTTTTGATTTATCTCCGTTTTGCAAGGCATTCAACAGAAACAGTGGCTATGCAGCCATTGACGGGTGGAAAGGCATATAAACCCTATAGACCTAATAGTGAAAAAATGTCAATTACAGCTTAAATAAAGAGTGCGAAGAACAGTAAGATCGCTAAGATTATGAATACCTATTGTCAACTAAATAACTCACAGCAAGAAACAAAAAGGAACAAAGGCAAACAACTGAAAACAGGTCACCTCGAGGTAAAATACTTTGCTAAATAGTGAATGAGCTAGGCTCAGTTACATGCCCTACTTTGCAGGTCAACAACAAAGCCACTAGGGGAACTAAAAACTTGCTTAAGAGCTTGAATTAACTTGCAACCTAATTGGCCACTACCAGTCATTATTTATAATTTCGCCTTCACCATCCTGGGAGGTTTTTGTTACTGTAATAGTATCAAAATTTTCCATTCAGTAAGGTCAGGGTCGATGTTTGACAATGCTCCTATAACCCTTTGTTGTCTACACCTTTTAAAATTTAGTTTACAGTTAATACTTTCTGTTATTTTGCTTTCTAAAACAAGTGGACCTCCATTTACCTGCAAAATCGACATTTTCCACTTGAACATTGGCCATGGATTCTCCAAATGAAACCTTGCCTTCCGTCATCTTTGCTGCCTCATATTCAACCTCTGCCTTTTCAGCCTAGAAAGAAATAGTGTCATGAAACATGTCATTTGTTAAAACTTATGGGATTACATAAAGACACCTGTAAACATAACATACACCAACACTACAGTGAAGCAAGTCATATTTCATCCTTTCTATCCTCTTTTTTCTTCTTATGAGGATGAAGGAGGTCCTGATAAATTTGCAAAGTGGAAGAAGAGAGTTGCTTGGTGAGAAAACCTTTCTCTGAAAGTTTCAGGGTTGGGCAATTATCAATCAATGTTTGACAGGGCAAAATATGTGGCTTGTTTTAAATTACTGCCATTTTACTTTTACAATTCCTGCAAACATCATATATTTACTATTAGTATTAATGTTGTATTGCAATGGGGTTTAAAACTTCTTTAGGTAGAATGAAACATATGCCATACGTGTATACTCATCTTGAGACCAGTGCTAGATGTTTGTAGAGTAGCAAGGACAGCATCTTCACAATCTTGAGACAGAGCATACTTGTTAACTTCTTTGCACTTCTTAAAGTCATTGACAACAGTCCTGAGGTGTGTTATGAAGGCAGCAACTGGTTTACTGCTTAACTCCTGTAAAATTAATCACAGTATTTGTGAATAACAATAACAATAATAATAATAATAATAATAATAATAATAATAGTAATAATAATAACAATAACAATAACAATAATAATAATAATGATGATGATGATGACGATGTTGGAAAGAAAAGGTTAAGTAAGACCTAAAGATAAATAGAGGGCATAAGTAAAAGATTGACCAAAATGAGACAAATATGGTAGAGTCTGCTTAAAATGGGCTCTTTGGGACCAGAAGAAAGTGTTCACTTTATCTGAGGTTCAGTTTAACCAGTTTGGCCAAAATCAATGGGAGAGCCCACGCGTTCAAAAATGAAGGCTGGGCAAATGATGTGTGGGGAGGGTGTCATGCGCAGAAAAGCCATGATGGGCCAGCCTAGTCTTGGCTAGTCATGCTTCTCACTTCTCTGATGTGGGGATGGACAGGTCACAGTTCTATAATGAATGGTGTGAATGTGCTGGCAGGTTTGGTGTGTTACTGATGCGCCCAAGTAAGCAGAATACATCACAGTTGGAGGCCTAGAAACAGTTGTTACGTGCAGTGGTGGGTCTAGAGTGGAGGTGGGGTTGGGGGACAACACAGCGAGCTAAACAAAAATAGAGCTCTTTTTTCTGATTGCCATCACTAACACTGAGTCTGGATTGTTTGCCAGTGCTCTGGACAAGGAATTTTATTTTCACAGCATGGCAACAGTGACATGGTCAGCCCGTTCTTCGTTTTCACTCATTTTGGGCGTTAACTTTATCGATTTCACTATGAAACTGTTTCATTTTATCCACTATTTCTTTACTGAAACAATTAGTGTTTCAAGCGGGACCATAGAGTAGCATTCACTTTAACTGATCGTTCATTTAAAGCATGTTCATTTAAAGCATACTCCACTGTACTAGTACTAAGCACAAGATTGACATTGACCAAAAGTACTTGATGTAGGATAAACAATGGACACAGGAGAAAGATTCATCATGAGATAATAAAAAGAGATGAAATTAACTGTGTAAGTAACATAAGATAAAGATTCACTGATTCACTGTGAGTTACTGAACATAAGATAAAGATTGTGAATGAGATTAAAATGGACAAAAGAAATAAAATAACGACTCAAAAAATGAGAGAAAGATTCAGAATGAGAGAAAAAGTGGACATAATGATTCTGTATTCTGTATGAGAAAAATGATGGACATACCAGTATCATTAATGAACATAAGATAAAGATTCAAAATGACATAAACTGATAAACAATCAACATAAGATTAAGACAAAAGACTCAACATGAGAAGAAAAATGGACAGAGGGTAAAGCTTGACCTGGGTAAGATAAATATCAGCCATGATTAAGATTGACCAATATGGGGTAAGGTAAGTAATAGTTGCTGGTTGGTCTGATGCCTATAAGTAGGTAGTCCAAACCCGCCTGCGAACCCAGCCGACGCACGCGATACCACGGAAAACGGGCTATTTTCACTCAAAATATCAGTGTGTTCCACTATTTCCATTTAGACATAATTATTACCAATCAAAAGAGCTACTTAAGACCTTTAACTTTAATTAATTTGGTGTATAGTTTGTCTACAATGATCGATCAGAGAAGTTTTTATCGCGAGTTGAAGTAGGTAAGCAATCATCGGATTTCACCGTCAGCCGGCTAGTTTTAGTTTGGATTTCGTTACTCCTCTCTCTTCTTCGGCAAAGTGCTCAGGTCGATGATTAAATACTATGATTTGATTGGTTGATTCAGTTAGGGCTAAAAATAACCTTTTCAGTGATACCAGGTAGCGTCATATTTGTTCAACATGCTTTAAATGGGATCAAAACAAAGATTTTAAAGAGCTCAAGGGGCTACCTGGTATCAAATTAAAGCTTATTCCTTTTCCTATAAGGAAAATACAATTATTTTTTAATCAACTATTATCGATCGAAGCGCCATTAAAAAAACGAAGCCCTACTTTCGTACTATCACCGGCCCGAGATGAACCAAGTCAGCACTAGCTTGCAGCAGTCACCGACTGTCCGTGGGGAGCCATTTCCTGACCGTACTTTCTTCCCATGGACACGAAGGATGTTTTTGGTAAGTTTTCCTATCTTAATGCTATCAATTATAACTTTATGAAAATTAAATATGCCTTTTAATAGTACTTTTTTTGTACCCGTGCTTGGCGATAGTCGGCTCAATTCTTGTGTGCCAATGCCTCGACTCGGGTCGAGTTCGAAGCTAGATCTATGTTTGATAAAAAGTAAATTCTACCCAAAAATACGACACTGAAGTAGATTATTGCAAAATCTAGCTGCATGATTTTTATTTTTTATTATTTGAGCCAGGAATT
>JBCJKE010160030.1:0-10484 GCA_039654525.1 Melibe bucephala
GCCCCCCCCCCCCCCCCCCCCCATCCCCATTTAGACAAAATATTTGTTATGAGTATGAGTTAGAGCATTCTATGTGTCACATTCTTTATACTTATTCGGCATGACAAATTTGTGATCACTCAATTTTGACGCTCCGTTTTGTTTCGTGTTGGGTTTTTTTGTTGTTGTTGAAAGTATGAGTTTTTCTTTCTTCTGTAATTCAAATTGCATCTCTGAGCCATTTTCTTATTTGTTATTCTTTTCTCACCAGTGCTTCATGATCAAGCAACAAAATAGATCCAGAGAGAAATTGTGATACTTTTGTATAAAACTAATTTAATTTAATGTATTTTCCCCCCTCTGTAATCTCTATCTTCATTATGTTATCACTATTATTATTATTATTATTATTATTATTAATATCATTTGTTTTATTATTATTATTATTAATAATATAATTATTATTTGTATTATTTTTAATAGTAATTTGTAATTATCATCATCATCATTATTATTATCATTATTTTTATAATTACTATTAATATTATTGTATTTATGATTGTCATTGCCATTAATTTCTTGCTGTTTTCATTGATTTACCCACCCGGTCTGTGACCTTTGCCATACCCGGCCTGTGACCTTTGCCATGCCAGGCTCATTGATCTGACCACACGCCACCGTGCCGAGACAGAGATGGAGACCGAGAGGCTGCGCAGTGCCCAGCAGCAGGCGGAGCGACTCCTGGAGGCACGAGAGAAAGCCCATCGTCAGAAGGTCAAAGGACTGGAGGAACAGGTTAGAGCGTGGGGCTTTACACCTCGGCCTATGTATTAAGTTACACTTGGTCCTGGCGCTATTAATTACAGATACTAATGATAGGCTCAAGAGGAACAGGCTAGAGGGTGGTGTTTTACACAGCGGCGTGTGTGTTGAGTTGCACTCGGTCCTAGCGCTCTTAATTACAGATACTGATAGGCTCAAGAGGAACAGGTTAGAGGGTGGGGCTTTACACTGTGGCCTGTGTGTTGACTTACTATTAATTACATTACGCTATTAATTATGGATACTGATACTACTGATACGCTCAAAGTATACAGACATAGTGTGTTGACAGCGCATGTTCAACCGACAATCAGACCCTTTCAGTCAATTTACTTGATTTACACAATCCAAACACGCACCATATCCCTATCTTCTCTCAAAGTATATCCTAAAAATTAGTGAAAAATGATCTCCCCTTTGGGTCAATAGAGGGTATATTTATTTTTTATAAGCAGAGTGAATTAAATTATTAAATATCTGATTTTTAAATAATATTCTCATATTTGTATTTGTTATATTCAAATATGATTATGATTAGTTTTGAATGGTCTATGTACTGGTACACCCTTCTTACTGTCTTTGAACACTTTTTTTGTTATCTCCCCTTTCCTTCGCAGAACTCCCTCCTCAAGGACCAGATCAGTCAGGAACTGCGAAAGAGGCAGATGTACATCTCCAAGTCAGCCCGAACTGGGGATGAAATCCGCGACCTTCGTAACGTCCTCGACACCTCTCTAGCCAACGTCACCCGTGACCCCAACCTTGACCCCATTCTCCTGGAGCACGAGTCCCGCAAACTGGATGAGAGTCTTGGCTACTCTCGGTCCTTGACCCCCCGGCGCCGCTCTCCTGTCCGCACCACCTCTCCAGGTCGTTACGGCGGCCTGACGTCCACCCCTGCGTACAGATCCCCTCGCAGTCCCATCCTGCGACGCAAGCTGAAGCAGTGAACTTAGTCTCTAAATGTACTTTATTTTTAGCTACTAAGTCTTAAAATTGTCATTGGTTTATTTTTCCTTCTCCCATTTTATGGCAATGACCGACATGGTGGCTTATTTATTTATTTTTGGAAACTGAAATCAAGTCATTGGCGCTTACTTAAGAGTCAGATGCTTAAAAAGCTATGTAGGAAGTATTCAGTTAATTGGAATGAGATATGTCTTAATGAGTATGAGTATCACATGAAAGCCGTTGTGAATCATCTCTTCTAGATATAACTTTTTCATTTATCTTCAAGATATAAAAGATATTTTTCTATTTCCCCCTCCTTTTTTTTTTTAATTGAGGGGATGAGCAAAATCTGTGATGAATCTATACATTGCTACTTTGTAAAATTTTATTTCATTTGCTCATGTCTTAGCCGTTGATTACCAGAATGTTTAAGAGAGATAAAATGAGACAAGGAAATTTATTTTTGCTTTCTCTGTGTCACTCTTGTCACAGTGATGTTTTAAAAGCCAATTGATGGCTACATCTTAGTGATTCTCTCTGAAATCATCTTTGTGTATTGTTTTTTTTGTGTGTTTCTTTTTTTATTTATAATTTAAATGAAAACCAAAAGCACAAAAAATTGCTAATTATTAACGTAGTCCTTAGTATTTAGTTTACTGACCTATGATTAATTTCATGGATTGATTTTTTTTTTCAACCTTGAAAATGTTTCCAGGATTGAATAACATTCAATATTTTTTTTTTTTAAATTTTACATACGGTTTTATTTTTGAATAAGAAATTTCTTAGCCCACATCATTTCTACAGATTGGTATTCTTGCAATCCATTCTCTATGTTCCTATCTAGCAATTTTAGAATAACTAATTTGCTCTTTTCTCATTTTCCTATTTCTATCATCTATAAAGTAGCCTGCTCCATAATTAAAAGTCAAGTTGTGAATGCCGTCATCAGTATTTAAATTTTGTTTGTTTGTTGGTATTGTGATAATCAGCTTGTAAAGACCAATTTTTATTTTAAATAAGTGAAGCATTTAGTTTGGAGTTGAGGGCTGTTTTTTTGTGGGTTTTTTTGTATGTATTTTGGTTTGTTTTTTTGTTTTTGTTTTGCCCATTTCATGAGTTTTTTTCATGATTTCAGCTTATTGTATACATTTTTACTTTTTTTATCTATAATTTATTTATTGTCTTATTCGCATTTAGCCAATGATGTCGTAGTAATACTAGTAATAATTCAACTTTGGAAATGTGTAAAGGATAGTGATTGTTGATTGAATTTTCATTTTACGTTTTACACCTTTTCAGTTACCATAAAGTATGGTACTTACAGAACTTGAGAATAAATTTCAGTTGTCCAATGTCTGTCATTTATAAGGCAAACACTGTTTTGCTACTGATAACGAAAGTATATTTGAATTTGTGTCAAGAAATAAATATGCTTTTTCTCTATGCAATTGGATAAAAACTTGAACTCAGACTTTGTGATAGTCGATCTAACATTTACGATTCTACTTTGGCCACTCTTATTGTTGATGAGATGCTGTGTAGATGTTTTTCATTATAATCAAATACAATTACAAGCTGTGATACTTTGAATTATTAATTATATAACAAATTCGAATGGCTGAATTCTCAAGGACCGATCCTCTAGTGATGTCAACTTTGTGTATTGGATTGTCATTGTTTTCTTTCTTTCTTTCTGTTTTTTAGCATTCTGATTTTTATTTTCTTCCCTTTTTTATATAAGAGTCAATGAAAAAAGAAAAAAGTAAACCCAAACGGAACTGACAGGTCTAACAATGTTAGCGTATCAGTATCACTGAATATTTTAATTATGAGAAAAAGCAATGTAAAAGTGCTAGTTTAAAACTACAGTTGTATCCAGTCATTTGATAAGATTTCATTGTCTGTCCTAATGGTCACTACTTTGGAATGCCAATACTACCATTTTTTTGTGGTTTTTGCCTCCTCGCGTTAGCTTGGATTTCGATTGATGCTTGTTCTTTGACCCTTTTTTTTTTTTTGTCCGAAAGGTTGTGTTCTTTTGTTGTATTTTTTGTATTTCTACCTTCGATGGTTTTGCAATACAATTCATACCTGCAATGTTCTACCATTACTACTTTTAATTTTATAATCTTTTCTAAGATTCCGTCCATTTTTATAAGGTGCAAGTTTGTATCAATATCTTAGTATTATTCCTCTTACTCCTTACTCGCTTGTATTTTTTAAATGTATAATCAGCTATAAGAATCAGTTGGTCTTGTACTATTTATAATCATTAGCCAATAATCAGTCGATTGATAATTCAAGTATGTGTGAATATTAGATCTTTTGTTAAAACAATACAATATTATTTGCTGATTTTTTTTTTTTATGAAAGAAGAATAAACATTGAAAGAGTTCACGACTCGTTGAGTGGGTTCCATTTTGGAAATCGATGCCATCTATTTTGTCATTACCACAAAATACATATATATATACAATAATAACTATACTTTTATCATATTTTACAATCATGTGAAATATCATTGTAGACATGTTATGTAAACATTTTAATTATAAATGTTACGCATAATGGAGTTGCTTTTGGTGTGTTTTGGGTTTTTTAAAGACATGATTAGTTGAATGTATTCATTTTTTGTTGGTCATCAACAGTACTTTTTAGAGATGCCATCAAGGACAATCGAAGGCTGAATGTTATCTGTGTTGGGAGTTGATTTTCCTGAGTTTTTGTATCGATTTCTTTTTCAACATGTTTTATATTTTTGTTTTAATGGTTCTATTTTTTCTCTTTTGATAAATGGGTTGGCATCAATATTGTCAAGCTCGCTATTCAGCTTTGTGAATAACACACCCGTTGCAATGGATCCTCGAGTCCATAAAATGTTTAAATGGACACCACCAGAATAAAAAATATGAAATGCTTGGAAGCCAGTAATTTCAGCAGCCGACCTTTTTTTTATAAAGATATTGGATTCATCAACGCCAATGTCACATCAAAGTCCACATTTTTTTCCCTTACATATATATCATTAGTAAATATCCTCCCATGTATCGACATGAAAGTTGACAATCTTGCTTATGCATCAACCGACATCTCGACTTGTTCAAGTTGAAAATAATAAACCCTGACTTGTAGTTAGTAAGCTAAAGCCACCAACCAATCTTTTACCCTGTTCTTATGATTTGCATTATAGTAGTCTATCTGAGTGATCTACCTTTATTTTCCATGTCGTATAACTTATAAAGCAGGGGAATGCTTATTTTTATTCCTTACTTTTTAACTACTTTTGAGAACAAAAACTGTATTTTTGTGTGTGTTTTAAAAGAGCACACAGACATTATACTGGCTTTTGAGAACTTCGAAAGCTATGTGGAATTGCATGTGTTGCATATAATGAGAGATACTTCTACATTATGTTCTCAACAAGTCTCTCCAATCTCAAGTAGGGCCTCTGTTTAATTCTCATGCCTTTTTCTTCCTTTTAATAATATTAAATATTAAAATATTAAATGTCAAAATATCAGCATTATGTGGAAATGAATTACAACACTAGCTCAATGATGCTGAATGAATGTCATACAACACTAGCTCAATGATGCTGAATGAATGTCAAACTTGGAAAGCCTTACAGTAGTTACAGTTACAGCCCATACGAGTCATTCAACTATTCAGCATGAAATTTCCCCCCCCAAGTCATAATTGAAAAGTGTTATAAAACGCAGCATGTATTTTGCATGAACAGATATTATTAAAAAAGAGAAAAAAATTGCCCATGTTGTATACTTTGATAAAAAAAAACTGACATTCCAATTCTTTGCCTTATCATAATGTTGAAAAGTGCAAGGTTTATTTTTCTCCATTTAATTAACCACCTTTATATACAACATTGTCTTGTTTATCCCATGCCTTTACTTCATAAATTTATGGCTTTCCTAATCCTAGCCAAGAGCTAAAAGAAGAAAAGAAGTTGAAATGCAAACACAGACAAACCATCTTTTCCAAACTGCTGATTAAATTTTTTGTATCATTGTCATAATTATCTATCAGTGAAATTTGTTTTTCCTCTACTATATGTCAGAATAAACGTGTGGTACTAACAAAAATATATTTTTGTTTTCTTTGTCATTCAAACTCGGCTCTTGTTAGTTTTGATTGTTGATTGTGTTGGGTGGCATGAAATCCGTGTGTGCATGTTGGTTAGCTGGCTTGTCACATGAATTGTCAGATATGTTTCATCAATTCTTTAGCTTCCCTCAAACTACTGCCAGACTGCCATCTAGTCACAAATATAAAACAATTATATCTATAATCACTAGGAAGATGATAAAAATGAACAACTTTTTGCTGCTGGAAGAGAAAGGTCTCTGATGACACAGGCAAAGGACAAAGACAAAAATGAAATTTTTCAGCCACGTCTGGTGAAACCTAGAAAATCATCCTTAACATTAAAATAGATCAGATGTTCACACAGCTGGAGACAAATGGTCAGCAATGTACTGCAAAACACAAGCCACTAATGATGATGATGATATTTGATAAGTAAAAGCGAAATCTGCTAAAAAAAAAAAACCCAAACAGTAGTACAGACTAATATTCAAAGTTCAGCAGTCCTCTAAAAAACAAAAAACAAAACAAAACAAGGAAAAAAATAACAAAAACAGTAGTACAGACTAATATTCAAAGTTCAGCAGTCCTCTAAAAAACAAAAAACAAAACAAAACAAGGAAAAAAATAACAAAAACAAAAAAACTTGGGAGATCAGAAAAGAAAAGACCAAGAGGAAGTCCAAAACTTCCATGGGAGGATTAAGCCTAACATAAACAGTTACAGGGATCTAAAAAATGCCGAAGTAAGCATAAAAGAAGCACAAGAAACGACACAAAACAGACTTGAGATAACCCCATGCACGCCAAGCATGGGAAGGTCTATCTGAAGTAAGGTTTTAAATGTTTACCTCACGCAGGTCTGAGCTATTTTTAGATTTACAACCGTCTGGGCATTTGGGGTGATAAAAAAAAAAATTAAATAAAAAATAACATTTAAACATATCAATGAAACTTATAAAGCTGGTGTGACATGGGACATATTCTGAATTAAAATAAAAATCATTAGAATATTTGTGAAAAAATGTCAAATTTTAGCATCTGCAGAAATTTTTTTTGCTGCATAATACATGATTCATCAAAATAAAGCATTTTATTGAAAAATCCGTATTTGAGTGCTTTAAAATCATTATCAGATCTAAAAAAAAAATTCGAAACTACCTTGAAGATGACCTGCCGTGATTGTACGGTGCAAAAAAATACACAGGATTTGTGAGTGGACGGCTCGGTTAGTAATATGCCTCGATTAGTAATACTTTGCGGGAAAAATTCCTATAAAACAATCAATTCCATCTAGGCAACTACCGATACCTGTCACGTGTTAGGCAATAGTAAACGAAGTGTTTCATGGCATTTGTCACAGCTTTCGCGGAAAACTAAGAAGTGTAGAGGATCGCAATGATCGATGCCACAGGCCCTGCGGGATCTGTCACTGGAGATAGATTGAGCTTGTTGCAACATCTGCGGGATTAAACCTAAGTGAGTTAATTCGAACTCCCTTTTTTCCTTTACACTTGAAGTCACCAACGTATCATGACCTTAGGACACGACTAAAACAGACTCCCCTGACATTAATTTAAGAAATGAAATGTCTGCAGTTTCCTTAAAGTTTGGGCAATGTCCCACCTACCAAAATGTAGGATGTGGGAAAAAATCTAAATGGAAATTTACTAGAGCAGGAAAAATAAACTTATTAAAAAAAAAAAAAAAAAATCTGAAGTATAGTTAGCATTCAAACTCAAACCTTCAAACTTGTCACTATTTTTTGATCCAGAGACCTTCCAATGTTTGCATTTCAGTCATGATGCTCTTTTCATGACTGAATGTGGACAGGGCTGTCTACACTGTTAAAGCAGTAGATGGGAAATGGCCAACAAAACAAAACCATTCCCTTGTACATTAAAGTGTATATTATATAATATTATGTATAATCTTTTATAATATAGTCTTTTGTATTCATATTTCTCTCGTTTCCAATATTTTACTGAGATTATGGAATAAACTTGCAATCAACATAAAATACACCAAAGAATTGGAAAACAGAAACGTATTTACAACACAGAAATCAAAATACTAGAGAGCTACCTCTCAGGCACATTGACAAAAATACTCAGTGCAACAGAGTTTGTCAGTCATATAGACTTAGACAGTACCTTGAAAACACTAAGAAGATTATACAACATTTGACCCATCCCAAACACATGGAAAACACATTAGCTTAACAAAACAAAACCCAAAAAAAAACCTACAACTACAACTAAAATAAGATATCAATATAATATGTGGTTATCAAAGTTACTGTTTAGTTCATCTTTCATTTCAATGAGTTTATTAAAAATGCAAATGACAGGATCAATCACATAGCAGAATGTTAAAAGGATAGTATTTTGCACGTAAAGAATTTACTTTTTAAGTTGCTAACAACAAAATAAAAAGCAAACACTATGAGAAAAAAAAAAATTTTCTATATAAAAATACAAATGAACTTGCAAACAAGCCTAAATGATGTAAGGAAAAATATCATTGAAACTTCCTCTGAATACAGGGGAAAAAAAACCTTAATAAAATAATAAAAATAAAAAAAAAAATTTTAAAAGAGGGAAAAAGGAATTATGGTACGTCCAGATCAACACTGGTTTTCTGTCTATGGAGACCTGCATTTTAGACATGACTCTGCTTGTAACTTGAAACCTGCGCCAATCAGCGCTGGTGTGGATATACCGGTATTCTAGTTATACAATTGTTGGCTTCATTATGGACAAACAGAAAACTAATGACGTGATTAATAACTTCAATGACAAGGTGACAATCCCCCCCCCCCCCCCCCAAAAAAAAAAAACCCACAAAAAAAACCCCCAAAACAACAAAAAACAAAACAGCCTAGAAAGCGAGAGGGACCTTGTGCACCTAAGACACATTGCCAGCGACAGAGAACATTGGAGAAAACTCAAACACGACCTGGTACAAGCTGTCGAGGCGTCCCAGGCCATCGACAGAGACGCAAAATGCCATTAACAAATTAACAGATAGTGAAGATATCAAAGGTTGAATTGAAATACAAATTGGGTCCAATTTCAATTCTATTACTAAGGTTCAATAAATTTCCTTTGACTTCAGTTCCATTTCAATCCTATGACTTAGGTTCAATAAATTTCATTTGACTTCAGTTCCATTTCAATCCTATGACTTAGCTTATTATTGATGATTGATATTATTATTTTGTTATTACATTCTACAACAGAAGACTATACAAGACGGTAGAGTTTGAACAGAATTAATACTGCAAAAAACAGAACCGCCAACTTAGTGCCAAAGCCTCTATAATAAAAACACCACTCTCTGTACAGGCATGATAAGATATAACTATGGCATATGGGTACATGTATAATTTTCAATAAGCACCACAGTTTTCAATAATAATAAAAACTCACATTTCAATTAAGTAAGCCCAACACCCTACTAAAAATCATGTTTATACATACAATCTGCATGCACAGGGGAAAAAAAGAAATCACACAAATTTGTCAAGGTTATACATCTTCAAAACTTTTACACATGGGTCTTGAATCCAAGTGAAAAATTAAATGCGAAAACAAAACTGGCTGATATTGAAATGCTGCATAAAATAAAAATAAAACAAACTAAATTTAATGCAAGCGGAGCGAGCAATGAAAACAGTAGAGCTATTACTATTAGACTTAAGACTTTAAAACACAGAATATCTACTTAATCATCGTATTCTTACTTAGCCCAATACAATCCACAGTCTCTCATAGTCCAGAAACCTTTCCAAGTCCCGAGGAGAACTCGGAGTGACAGCCACGTTACATGTACATCACTCAAGCCACTTCCAGTCTACTGTTTAAAATTCAGGTACTCATTTTGAACCCAAGCGAAGTGACAAGACGTATATAATGAGCGTTTTCCCAACAACTCAACATCCTACCCGCCAAATAGGATTCGAATGTGGGATATCATGGTATGGAGCTTAAAGATCTACCGACTAGAATAATACGCCACAAAATAACATAACTCATCATCATTTGACAAATCCACGCGGAAAAAAATACCGCCCCCCCCCCCCCCCCCAACAAAAAAACCCCCCAAACCCCCCAAAAAACCCCACCAAACAAAAAATCAAACCCACATAAAAGAAAAGTAAAAATAAGCAAGAAGAAAAAAAAAACAAACTATGAAACAGTAATACTACCAATAATAAAAAGAATCACACATGTATATTCGAATGACATTCACATGAAAAAAAAAAGTAGGTGGACTTAACAACAAACAAAATTTCACAGCCGTTAGGAAGGGCACGAGTTTTGAATCCGAGGTGAGCAAGTACAACAGGAAGGGAACTTTGGCCTTAGGGAGGGTGGGGGTCAGACGTAAGTAGATGGGTAGAGGGATGGGGGCGGGGGACGGTGGGGTCTTCAACAGTGGAATCTGTCCGCCAGTCAAAGTCAAGTCAAAATGAGCCTGGGGTTAGGTATTTAGTGAGAGAAATCCTAATGAAAGGGGAGAGAAGAGTAGCAGGAGGAGGAAGAGGAGGAGAGAGAGAGAGACAGAGACAGAGAGAGAGAGAGAGAGAGAGAGAGAGAGAGAGAGAGAGAGAGAGAGAGAGAGAG
>JBCJKE010160252.1:0-10484 GCA_039654525.1 Melibe bucephala
CTAGTGGAACAGGGAGAAGGTCTAGGTGTATCAACAAAAAGGTATCTATACCTAGTGGAACAGGGAGAAGGTCTAGGTATATCAACAAAAAGGTATCTACATCTAGTGGAACAGGGAGAAGGTCTAGGTGTATCAAGGAGAACTTGGTGGAATGAAACGTTAATCATACATTGACAAAGATCCCATTTTCACTTGATTGAGATTTAGATTTCTGTTGTTGTTGTTTTGGTTTTGCTCTTGGTTTGTTTTTATTTTTATTTTTGTTGCAATTATTGTTGGGTTTTTTTTTGTTTGTTTGTTTTGTTTTGTTGATTATGTCTTTTTATTTCTTTCTACTTCCTTTTAAATATTTCAGGAATGCTGCTTTTCCTTTATTCACTTTGCGTGCTTGAATTGAGTTGAATTTATCTGTAAATGGTACGTTTTTAGTGATAATGTCTATGGATTTTTTTTAATGTTATCTTACACCTCACCCAAATGAGTGTTTAGTAGATTTCTATTTTGATTTGTCAGAGTTTGGGGCTTATTTGATTAGATTTTTAATGTGATTTCCATGCCAAAGTTCGATTTTCTTCCTGACTGGATTTAGATGTAATGCAAGAAGAACAACATCAAGATAACCGATGCCGGAATTTTTATATTGTTATCTCTCACTAAGCCTGAAACAGGTTGTGATTGTTTGTTATGAATATATTCAATATTACTATTCCTCGTACCGGCATTAGTAATTCAAACCTGAAACTGAGTTCATCAACTGTTGTAAACATTAAAACTAAAACTGTTCAGTTTTTGGGCGTTTCAAAATGTTTATGATCACTTTTGAATACGTTAGTCAGTTGAGATTTCGGCTAAATCTGAGAGCTACGGTACAAAAAGGGAGATCTTTCTCTTCTATTAGGTCATAATTGAAGTTCAAAACAATCTTGTCTTTTAATTGACTAGAAATTACCATTCTTCAAACGTCAATCCAATATAACTGCAAAATAAATGATAAAAAGAACATTTCAAATCAATGCATTTTGTAAAAAGACGAACAATCATGACTTACTTCTAATGCATCGGCCATAGCTCTCTTTATAACCAGCGGGGCATTCTGGAGTGAGGGCAGATCAACATTTGTAGAAACAATGAAACGTTCAAGAAAATAAAATATTGGTAATAATGGTACTAAGAGCAAGAATGGCAAAAGCGTCAAAATGATTTATGGCAAAGCGTTGACAAAAATCGAAATTAGGATTTAATAGTGTTACGATGTTCTACCGAATCTAGTTACGACAGTTGTAGTGGCATTGTCATGCATTAAAGTCAAAACCAGGTAGTATGAACAAGACGATAGAGTAGCCATCATTTTATGCAGCAAGACCAACGAGCCATTACATTATAGCGTGTCTTTCTCCCCAAGGCAATGTGAATCAATGAAGGTATGCATATAAAATAAAACAAGTTGAAACTTTTTTCTGGACGACTACAATGAAATAAAACCTCTCTTATTTTTGCCGACAGACTGAATGCACAAATCGTTGACTACATACCACATCGTCCATTGACCAGAACCTTTGGAGGAACACAGGCTGGGAAATATGAGAAAATATACACATGACGACTACTGTATGCCTTTAACTATTTATAATACATTTTTACACTTGTCGACGTAGCTATCGATAGAATGTAAACATAAATGCTAAGTTAAATACGGTAAACCTCCTGAAATTCAAGAGCATCATTCTGTAATGTATCACACCGACGATTAAGCACCATACGATGTCAGGGAAATCGTATCGATCGAAAGGCCCAATAATTAATCGATCAGTTTGAGTACGTCAAATCACCAATCGCAGTATAATTAATTGTTCAGCTTAGATACGATAAATCGTGAAAATTACAATAATTAATTGTTCAGCTTAAATAGAGACGATCATGAAATACAATATAATTAATTATTGATAAACTGAAACAGTTTTTTTTTTTCAAATTCAAGGTCTATTCACGAAACAGAAAATTGATCAATTCTTCAAGTTAAATTGATCAAATCATACAACACAAAATAAGCAATTGTTCAACTGAAATAGGCTAACTCATGTGTAAGTAATGACACAAAATAAGCAATCATCGTTCAACACAACTGAAATAGGCAAGCTCATGTGTAAGTAATGACCTTGGGAGACATCGCGGAATTCCTCGGTGTGTGGTAAATAAGTTGACCTTTGGTGGAGGCCAGTGTAATAATATGTGCTGTCAGAAATAAAAAACCGTTTTGCTTTTAATCGTTTATCACACATTGATTTCTAGCTTTTTTGGAGTCAATATCCCGATTCCTGTCTAGCCTCAATCATATAAATGACAACGTCCACATTTGTGTCTGTATACTTACTGGTAGTCTGGCATTGACAAGTGTTGGGGTTCAAGACTCCATTTCTACACTGCATGGTGCGTGGACAAACTGGTAGAGTAGAAATACACATGAATGACATATGGGTATAGCAGGGACTGTATTAGGATTACAATGTTTCACCACTGATCTTTATGTGTCCGTCGTAAAATCCGTTGTTCAATTTATTTGAAGAACATGGACTTAATCATTAAACTTTGTCAAGTAATTGAATTCAAATAATTCCCTTGGAGGTATTAATATAATCATATCAGATTTTTCATCGGAAAAATAACAATTTTTGGACTGAATTTTCCATGAGGAAGACGTACATGTTAAATGAGAAAGAGAAATATAAATTACAAGAAAACTTTGAGCGTTGATCTCTATTTGTATTACTATAGGAAGTCCAATAGAATATCCATTTACTGTCGTATAATAGTTTACATACAATACTTACCACAGTTATTTCCAACAAGTATTTTTGGGGAAACGCATGCTGAAAGTATGAAACGAAAACCATGTAGTGACACAGGTGCTATGATTAATAGAAACATTTGTATGAAACGAAAACCAATGTAGTGACACAGGTGCTATGATTAATAGAAACATTTGTATGAATCGAAAACCAATCTAGTGACACAGGTGCTATGATTAATAGAAACATTTGTATGAAACGAAAACCAATGTAGTGACACAGGTGCTATGATTAATAGAAACATTTGTATGAAACGAAAACCAATCTAGTGACACAGGTGCTATGATTAATATAAACATTTGTACCCAGATTCGTTATTGTCTTAATCCATATTGGATTAATGCTTTTGATTATTTCATATTTGTCTAAATGAACCATTATGTTGCTGTGTGGGATGTCGACTAGAGGTTTACATGATAAAGATGCTTTGGGTACAGATCTAAAACTTTCTGGTTGAAATTTAACTTTTTATTTTAAATAGAGCAATATTTGTATTTTTCAATCATTTGGCAATTTCCCTTATTTAGTTTGGAATAAGAGAGAATTCGCCTCAAATAATTCAAATCCATATATTTTTTTATATTTTTTTTATTTTTGCCTGGAAATACATCTGGGCCAGTTGGTTTATGTTAATTATAACAATAAATTGAAAAATCCGCTATACCGAATGTTACTGGACTCAATCTGGGATAATTTGAGGTATTGGAAATTATATTTTTAATATTTTGATTGTGATTTCAAAAAACATTAGAGAATTGGTTGGTTAAATGGTGAATTGTTTGTTTAAATGGTGAATTGGTTGTTTAAATGGTGAATTGGTTCTTTAAATGTTCTACTTTTAGTCTTGAGGTCATGAATAACTGTGAATGATCAACTTTAAGTTCTGAAATTTCACAATTCTTTGTTGTTGTTTTGTACACCTTAAAATATATTTAAAAATTAAAAAAAGCTTTTTATTGACGTTATTATGTATCATGTTCGATCCAGGAGCTGTCCTGCATCTTCTCATTGGGTTTGTTTTTAACATGTTTAAATTCATTGAGATATACGGTTGTTCATTTGATGAATCCTTTTACTCCTTGCTTGCCAGTAATTTAGTTTGTCGGTTGAACAAAGGTAGTTGGAGTTGACTAGAAATTTAGTTTGTCGGTACATAACTATTTTTAATTGTTAGGTTTTCCTTAATTTTAACTCACATGTCACTTTTGTTACAGGTTTTAAGAGTAATATTAAAGCTGGAGGCTTCATTCTCACAGTTCTTTCAAAAGTAATAATGGTTAGATTTAACTTTCCTCCCGTCCAATTGTATTTTTCACGTAATTATAACCATTATCATGATCCCTTTTTGGAGGAATTTCATTGCCATCTTGGACTAAACCTGTGCTGGATGTTTGTTATGTATAGTTCTAATTTCTACTTTTTCTCGTCCCGGCATTGACAATTGAGTGCTATCCTGGATTTGATTTTAATGGCTATTGTTAGAATTAAAACTGAAAATATACGGCTATTTTATGATCTCAAAAATTGTAATGATCGCTTTTGAATACAAGCGATACATAGGAGATTCAGGCAACAATTAGAGCTACAATATATTTAAAGTTTTAAAAGGAAATCTTTCAATTGCCTCAGCTTAGAACTGAAGTTCAAAATTAGCTTTTCGATTTTTTCTCATCAATGTCTATGTTTCCTCTTTATTTTAAAAATCAACTCAAAATATAATTGTGATATTCAATGATCAAACATGTCAAATAAACGTGCATTTAATTGTAGGACTTGATTTTTAATCCCCGAACAATTATTGCTTACTTTTTATGCATCGGCCATAGGTCTCTTTATAACCAGCGGGGCATTCTGTTGTGATGGAAGTACAAAAATCGTGGAACCAAACTAAACGTATATAACACTAACAATGTCCATAATGATTATCTAAAGGACGTGGATGGTCAAAGCATCAAAATGTTTCATTTCTAAGATTTGGCAAAATATTGAAATAACTGAGGACCGCTGTAGTGTCATTCTTAGGAAGGAAAACCAAAGGCAAGACAAAACGCTAATGTATCCTGTAGTCTATGCACCAAGTCCAAAGAGACTTTGAATTCTAGCATCCTGTAGTCTATGCACCAAGTCCGAAGAGACTTTGAATTCTAGCATCCTGTAGTCTATGCACCAAGTCCAAGGAGACTTTGAATTCTAGCCTCCTGTAGTCTATGCACCAAGTCCAAAGAGACTTTGAATTCTAGCATCCTGTAGTCGATGCACCAAGTCGAAAGAGACTTTGAATTCTAGCATTCTGTAGTCTATGCACCAAGTCCAAAGAGACTTTGAATTCTAGCATCCTGTAGTCGATGCACCAAGTCCAAAGAGACTTTGAATTCTAGCATCCTGTAGTCTATGCACCAAGTCCAAAGAGACCTTGAATTCTAGCATCCTGTAGTCTATGCACCAAGTCCAAAGAGACTTTGAATTCTAGCATCCTGTAGTCTATGCACCAAGTCCAAAGAGACTTTGAATTCTAGCATTGTATTGTCACCACTGTAATATATGGCAAGAAAGGTATATGTGCTATAATACAAGTTCAGCCTTATTTTCTGGACGACTGTAAAAAAACAAAACAAACAACTGCTCTAAGTTTGCAGCTACATTGAATGCACCAAGCTTTCCCTACATACCACATTGTCCATTGACCAGAATCTTTGGAGAAGCACAAGCTGGAAAAGTCAAAAGAAAATATACATGACAAAAGCTGAATGCCTTTAATTAACTCTATACAATACGCTTCTTATTTTCTACATTATTCGGAGCGCTGTTCAGTATTATCTTCAAATTGTAATCCCATCAAAATAAGGTAGATTTATTGAAATTCCTAATAATCTTTAATGTACCACACGTAGACTGTGCACCCCTCTTTATTAGGGACATGAGGTCGATTCAAACACAATATAATTGATTTTCCAATTAGTTAAATATAATATTATTATTTGTTGCAATTAAATGGACTATATCATGAAAAGCAAATTAAATACATTTCCGCTTAAATAGGTCAAATCATGTAACACAATTTAATCAATTCTTCAAATATAATGGTATAATCTTGAAACATAATATAATATATACTTGAACAATCGTAATTGACCAAATCATGAAGAGCAATATGATTAATTATTGCCTTTAAATAGGCAAAAAAAGAAACATCATAAAATTAACTGTTCAACTGAAATAGGCCAACTTGTGGGTAAGTAATGGCGTTGATGATCATGGAAGATATCAGTGAATTCTTCCTTTAGTGGTAAATATTTTTTCATTGTCAACGTGTCAACGCATCGTCAATAGCTTTGACCTTTGGTGGAGGTCAGCGCGATATGTTATCATCAGAAACAACGCATCTTTTTCTTTAATAGCACTTTGGTTTCTGGCATATATGTGTAATGAATATCCTGATTCCTGTCTAGCCTCAATCATGCAAATGACAACGTCCACATTTGTGTCTGTATACTTACTGGTAGTCTGGCATTGACAAGTGGTGGGGTTCATGACTCCATTTCTACACTGCATGGTGCTTGGGCAAACTGGTAGAGTACAAATACACATTTCAACTATGTTAGTAACATTCGACTAATCACGTTTGAGATCGAATCGTACTAATACTACAGAAAATTAATACAAGTTTACGGCAATGCACATTTTTCATCGAAAAGCCAATGATATTTGGACAACCATTTCCACGAGAAAGATGATCGCTATAACAAATTCCAAATAAGAGAAAAAGTAAATAGTTTAAGAAGAAATTTTCACCGTTGATCTGTAATTATATTACTTATTTAAAAAGGTAGGGGTGTTTATGGGTCCAATGAACAATCCAATTTTTTATGTAATCTTTTTACAATACAACAATAATTACCACAGTTATTGCCAACAAGTACTTTGGGGGAAACGCATGCTGAAAATAAAAACGAAATTAAAATTAATTGTCACAGGTGCTATGATTCGTAGACAGTTTTATTCACAGGTTCTTTATTAGAACTACAAAATATTTACAGTTTTAAGAGCAAATTGTTCAATTGCCTCAGCTTAGAACTGAAGTTCTAAATTAGCTTTTCGATTTTTTCTCATCAATGTCTATGTTTCCTGTTTACTTTAAAAGTCAGCTCAAAATATAATTGTTGATATTCATTGATCAAACATGTCAAATAAAAGTGCATTTAATTGTAGGACTTGATATTTTTAAAACCCCGAACAATTATTGCTTACTTTTTATGCATCGGCCATAGGTTTCTTTATAACCAGCGGGGCATTCTGTTGTGATGAAAGTACAAAAGTCGTGGAACCAGTTAAACGTATATAACACTAACAATGTCCATAATGATTATCTTAAGGACGTGGATGGTCAAAGCATCAAAATATTTTATTTCTAAGATTTGACAAAATATTGAAATACTTAGAACCGTTGTCTTAAGAATGAAAATCAAAGCCAGGATAAAAAGCGAATCTGTCATCTAGTCTATGCATCAAGTCCAATGCGCCATTCAATTATAGCATCTTATTGTCCCTACGGTAATACATAGCATGCTAGCAAGAACGGTATATGTACTGTAAGGTATAATACAAGTTCAGCTTGCATTCAGGACGACTATAAACAAAAGAAAACTGCTTCATGTTAGCTGACACATTGAATGCACTAAGCGTCCACTACATACCACATTGTCCATTGACCAGAATCTTTGGAGAAACACAGGCTGGAAAAGTCATAAGAAAATATACATGACAAAAGCTGAATGCCTTTGACTAGCTATTTGCAAAACGTTTCTTATTTTCTACTTTTCGGAGTGTTCGTCCATATTATCTATAAACTGCAATCTAAGCAAAACAAGGTAACTATTTCTGATATTCCTCACAATCTTTGATGTGTCACTCCTACACTATGCACCCCGCCATTTTAGGGACATCAAATTGATTGAAAAACATTCTAATCGTTCAACTAAAACACCCCAATCCATTAAAGCCATTATAATTAATTGTTGCACTTATGTAGGACATTTTATAAAAGACTAAATTAATCATTTTTCCGCTTAAAGGGGCCAAATCATGCAACAAAATTTAATCATGTCTTCAACTTAAACGCCATGATTATGAAACAAATTATATTATATACTTGAACAATTTTAAATGGCCAAAACCAGAAGAGAGCGCAAAAGAATTAATCATTGCCCTTAAATAGACAAAGCTTGAGCCATAATATAATTAACTGTTCAACGGAAAAAGGCCAACTGGTGTGTAGGTAATGGATTTAATGAGCATGGAAGACATCAGTGAATTCTTCCTTTAGTGGTAACTCTTTTTCCATTGTCAACGTGCCAAAGACATCATCAATTATAGCATTGACCTTTGGTGGAGGTCAGTGTGATATGCGCAGTCGGAAACAAAGCCCCTTAGCTATTAATATCATAACTCACTTTGTTTTCTAGCATTTTCTATAATGAATATCCTGATTCCTGTCTACCCTGAATCATATAAACTTTTAATGACAACTTCCACATTTGTGTCTGTATACTTACTGGTAGTCTGGCATTGACAAGTGGTGGGGTTCATGACTCCATTTCTACACTGCATGGTGCTTGGGCAAACTGGTAGAGTACAAATACACATTTCAACTATGTTAATCAAACGTTACTTGACAATTGGCATATCAATCAATCAACATCGACACAGAATGGCATGTAAGTAAAGCTGAAGGCACAAAGTCAGCATTACAATGTTTTACTGCTGATCGGTATGTGTCCGTTGTAAAGCGCGTTGTTAAATTTATTTTAAGAACATAAACTTAATAATTAATCACTATCAAGTAGGTAAAATTGAAATTATTCCTTTGGAGATAATAATATAATAGTAATAATACTATTGGAAATACAAGTCTTATAGGGTAATGCAAATTTTTCATCGAAAAACTATTGATTTTTGGACAAACATGTCCGCAAGGGTGATGATCATATTGAATTGCAAACGAGAGGAAAAATAGACACATTAAAAGGCAATTTTCAACGTTAATCTATATTTATATTACTTCTATACTCAGGAGGAAGGGCCCATACGTCCAATAAACTAATTTTGGTTGAATTATTTTTTTACAATACAATACTTACCACAGTTATTGCCAACAAGTATTTTTGGGGAAACGCATGCTGAAAATATAAAACGACATTAAACCTTCTTGACACAGGTGTGTGCTATGATTCATTTACACTTTCATACACAACTTCTTTTCTTGTCTTAATCCAAATTGGATGCTTTTAATTATGTAATATTTCTCTCAATGTATCATTATGCGTGTAATACTTTGTTAAGTAATATCTTGTAGAAGTTTACAAGATACAAATGCATTTGATGCAGGAGATCTATCTCGTTTTTGTTAAATGTTTTAAAGGAACAACATTTGCATTTTCCAATCATTTGTGACTTATCCCTGATTTAATATGAAATAACAGCGAATTCACATCAACCAAAACAAGTACAACTACTTTATATATTTTGCCTGGCATTAAATCTTTGGCCAGTTCATTTATATTTAGTCAAAAATCGAGGACTCCTCTTTCCTGAAAGTCATTGGACTCAGTTTGGGGCAATTTGAGGTTTTTGACAATTATCTTTTAAAATATGGGATTGTGACTTGAAAACACAGAAGAGGATTGGTTGTTTAAATGGTCTGCTTTAGTTTTAGGGACCTAACTGTGTATTAGATTCTGAAATCCAACAGTGCTCATGGGGCATTTTTCTTTCTTATAACACGCCAAAAGCATTTTTAGTGTCATTATGTATCATGTTAGCTACACATCCTGCATTAGCTGATCTGCATTGTTTGGTTTACTTGCTTATTTCTCTATTTTTATTTCCAAATCATTTAACTGCCGTTCATTTTATGAACGTTTTTTTGTTGTTGTTGTTTTTTTTTTTTTTTTTTTTTTTTTTTTTTTTTTTTTTTTTTTTTTTTTTTTTTTTGCTTGGTCACTCTGTTGAACGATGCAAGTTGGCATTGAGTTGAAGATACTTTTTGAGGTACATAATTCTTGGGTTTTTTTAATTAGTACTTTCTCTTTAATTTTAACTCACATCTCACTTTTGCTACTAGTGGTATTAAAAAAGTTTCAAATTTGAATTTTCAAAGGTGGAGTCTTTACTCTTTATACTCTTTCGAAAGTATGAATGTTTTAGGTTTTAAATTTCATTTCCTGTCATCTAATTTTATTTTTCATCCATATCATGATTTTCCCAGCATGGAATTGTCTTATCATCTTCGACTTGAAATGTGTTGGTCGGTTGTTATAAATAGATCTAATATACTACTATTTCTCATCCTGGGATTTCCAATTTAATTCCATCGTGAAACTGAGTTTATTAGCTATTGTAAAAATCAAACTTAAACTACTAATTTTTAATGATTTCAAAAATATTAGTGATCACTGTTGAATACAAGGGGCTCCGTTGAGATTCAGGCAAAATTCACAATATTATCATATTAGCAGTGCAAGAAGGAGACCTTTCAATTTCGCTATGTCATCGAAGCTCAAAACTTGCGTTCCGCCCTGTATTTCTATATCTATCAATCTATCTATCTATTATCTATCTATGAATCTATCTATCTATATA